>JAZKJV010006359.1:600000-843824 GCA_037367405.1 Ottelia alismoides | reverse complement strand
TATCCACAGACGAATGGTCTAGCCGAGGTGTCGAATATGGAGATCAAGACTATATTGCAGAAAGTCGTCCGCCCTGACCGAAAGGATTGGTCACAGCTTTTGGACTCGGTCTTATGGGCATATAGGACGTATTTCAAGACTCCATTGGGCACATCTCCCTTTCACCTCGTATATGGCAAGCCGTGTCATTTACCTGTTGAGGTGAGGCACAAGTCACTTTGGGCAGTTACTGATATACTCATGGATACAGATGGTATGGGAGACCAGAGGAGGGAAGAGTTAGCCGCCCTGGAAGAGCTTAGAGATACTGCTTTCTCAAACAGTCTACAGTATAAGGAGAGAGTGAAGGAGTGGCATGATTCTCATATCAGCCACAAGCATTTTGAGATTGGACAGAGAGTATGGCTGTTTGATGCGAGGCTTCGTTTGTTTCCAGGGAAGCTACAGAGCAAATGGAAGGGACCCTACTTGGTCAGAAAGGTACACAACAACGGTAGCACTGATATATCTGAGTGGTCTTCTGAGAGTACCTTTCGAGTGAACGGCCAGCGGCTCAAGCCATTTCTAGATCATGAGCCGCGGGTCGTTGATCTTGCCCCGATTCATTTTGCGTGAGATGTGGTCTTTTGACTCACATCTAATGCATCTCACGCCTGAGTTTCACTGATCCTCTGCCTTGTATAGATCCAGATGTCTATATCACTACATTCTTTAGTCTCACATCCCTTTCTTCATCTTGTGATTACGCTATACTTAGGGTGCACTTTACCCTAAGTATAGGGGGGATGTAGGACCTTTGGGTATTTCTTTTATTTCTATCTACCCCTGTTTTTACTGCCTATACTTAGGGATATTTCACCCTAAGTATAGGGGGGGTAGACCCTGTACATTCTCTACTCGGTTTTTCCCTTAGTATACAGCCTGCTATACTTAGGATTACTTGATCCTAAGTATAGGGGGAAGACCCGAGACCTTCTTGACTTTTCTATTTCATTCATTCTTCTTTGTATATAGCCTCTCTTTTCACTTCCCTATACCTAGCACGAGTTATGTCTTCTTCATCGCTCTTGACTCTGAGGACATCGTTCGAGCTAAGTATGGGGGGTGTGTATATATTTCATATATACTTTATCCATAGCCCGTACTTTGTGTGAGTGTGTTAATAAATAAAATGGCTAAAAATCACAAAAATTAAAATTAAAAATTTTTCATGTACATAAACTTCTTTTTATTTGCACATAAATAGCTAGTGTACAAAGTATTTTTGTAAAAATGATTTCAAAAATCTTTTGTGTAAAGTTTGTGTAAATATTTTTGTATCAAAATTATGTATATAGTACAAAATTTTTCCAAAATGTTTTGAAAATCAAAAGTTTGCAAAAATCTTGTGTAAATTTGTGTAAATATCTTTTTGCAAAACTTGCACTTCATGCATCATCCATACATGATTTCAAAACATTTTTTCAAAAATTTTGCATGATTGTAAAAATTTGTGTAAATAGCATTTTTTGTACATATGCATATAGTTTTTCTGGATTGTAGTTGACATTTAAACTAGCCTGGAATCAAATTGAGAAATGGAGCTTGATTAAGATCTTAATCCACCTAACTTCTAAGAGGAACCTTATAGGGCTTAGGTTTAAGGCTTTTCAGGTCCATGGTGACTTAATTCTTTGAGTCCACTAGGCTATGATCACATGTCATCTCAATGAGCCTAAGTAGAGCACTTAACAACAACACATGACTCATATAGATTATGGCTTTACTTGGACACCAGCACTATGCACCGAGCTCTCTACGGATGAGGTGGTGAGGAGGCAGTCTTCCTTGACTTGGGGTAGCATATGAGGGTAGTACTTCTAGGCGGAACCTCTCTTCTTCTTTTAGTGAAGGAAGTGCGTCTCAACTTGATCTGGTTGCCATGAGGTCTAACGACGGGAGTTGTGGGTTGCGATAAAGCTTCAAAAGAGGGATAGTCTACTGGCTCAAGAGGAAAAACTCCTTGTATATATGCTGCACATGTATATGTTGTATAGATGCACTCGAAAAAAAAATGTGCAAAAAGAAAATAACTCCAAAAAAAGTGGTGGGTCTGAGAGAAAATGATAAGCCCACCGGAGTATGTATATAGAGTGCAATAAGCAAAGCTTGAGTTTCATGATCCACCTGATGTAGCTTGCAGCAGGGAGACTTGGCTACACTGGTCAAGCTCCCAAGGGTACTTGGCTACACTGGCCTTGACCCATTCTCTTCTCCCTCCTCTTCTTGAGCCGGTTGAACTTGAACTTAGAAGGGAATACCCCGCTCCTCGAGGAAAGAGTGGCCAGATTGAGGTCATAGAGTTACCTTGTTGGGGAGGGTTGTCAAGTTGCCATTTCTGAGGTGGAGAGCTTAGACCTCACATTCACAGGACAAGAAAAGATTCATGATCTTCAGGGTTTGTGGTCGATGACTTGTTCTGATCTGGAGCATTGAGGAGTCTTGGTTATAGAATAGTGGAACTTAGAGGTTGTTGAGTTTTATACTTAAGTCCAAATAAGGTTCCGACACATTAATAATCCAAAGATCTGATCGAGCTCCATACCTTAATTTAATGAAGGCAAGTTTAATAATCAGCTTTGATCCATGTACATTCTCTTTTTCTTTTTCTTTACTTCTTTTTCACTTCCTTTTCAAATAAGTGTTTGCTAAGGGACTAGCAAAGTTAAGTATAGGGGGGTGATGAATACTCATTCATCACTCTTTATTCTTATATTTTAGCTACAAAAACCTTTGCAAATGCATGTAGATATGTGTAAATACAAATAATTACCAAAAGCATGCATTGTGTAAAATTCTATAATTAGCATGTTTTTGTGCAAAAATAAAAGAATAATGATTAAAAAGAAAAAGAGGGAAATATTTAGAATAAATATTGAGTAACCTAACCCAAGGGAGGGCTCAGCATGGGGCCTGACCGCATAAAAACCAAAGTAGAGGGAGATAGGGGCTCATGTGTGTAAATATTTATATATTTATAAATATAAAATCAAAAAAAATTTAAAAATTAAAAAGAAAACAAAAACACAACTTGTACATGATCACATTATACAAAAGAACCACCTTTATCTTTATTTAACCTTATAAATAAATAAAATTAATTTCTAAAATTTTTGAATATTCTATATTATATAGTGTAAATAAATAAAAACAATTAAAACAAAAACAAAATAAAAATAACAAAATTAAAAACACAAAAATATATTGTAAATATACCATGTATATAAATGTACATATGTATTTATTTCACCTATGTAAATAATTAATAAAAATTAAATAAAAATATCTTTTTATTCCTAATTTTATAATGAAAATAAAAAAAATATAAAATAGGAATAAAATTGCATAAAAATAATAATTAAAAAATCAAAAATTAAAACCCTATATAGTGTACATATACCTATATATAACATATTATGTATATACCTTATTTTTATTTCGAAAAAATTATTAAAAATCACTAAAAAATAGAAAAAAATAAAATAAAAATATTTCATGTTTTAAGTTTTCACTAAATCGGCCATTTGCTACCCTTAATTTTAATTTCAAATTCCAGCCACGTGGCCTTTTCTCATTGGTCCTGGGGATTGTTGACCGCCCGTCAACTACCCCCCCCCCCCCCAGGACCACTTTGCACGGGTCCTTAGCGGGTACCCATCTTCTCGGATTTTTCCCCGATAAACCCGATCGCCTACCACCTAAACCCCGGGTCCGACTCCTTAATGCTATATCCGAGACCCTCGCCGGGGTATCCACATCGGGATCCGCGCGCTCGATCGCCCTACCCGACCTCTTCTAGCCGGACCCGCACCCATATTTAGCGCGAGCTCCGCCACCTCGAATCTCATCTTTGGTCATTTGATTCCACCCCTAGTGAGCTCCAGTGTGTGCGCGAGAGTGACAGCTCGCGTCCGGTGCCTGTCGAAGCGAGGAGAGGAAGAGAGACCACTGATCAGGCGAGCATCGCCGCATTGCTCCGCCACCTGTAGGAGCATCGAGCCTCGGAGGGAGACGCTCCTCGAGGCGACGACCCAGAGCTGCGCAAGCTCATCCCCAGTCTCCTCGTCCACCCAGGTAACCTCTTAGGCTTCCCTTTTCGTTGATTTCCCATTACCCCCAAATCGCCGCTCCGCCGTCCATCGTCGATTCCGGCCACGACCGACCCCCAATCGATCATCGGGCTTCACCATCGCCCTCGCCTCCTTCCCGCGCACCTTCTCCATATCCCCATCTAACCCAGCTCGCACAGGAGCTGGGATTCGAGCTCCACCGTCCCCCCTTCGCCGGAGCTCGCCCATATCGCCCCCATCGTTCACCGTCACTCCGCCTAACCGGGTCGAGGCAGTTTGCCGTCGACCCGCGAGTCTCTTGGTCATCTTTGCAGGTACTACCAAGCCCATCTGAGGGCTTGGGCCATTCAGGCCAGGAGCCTCGCCTCCGCCGACCTCGCCGGAGCTCCCCAGAGCTCGGCTGGGCCATCGGAGGCTATCAGCAGCTGCGCATCACCACGCCGGAGCTTCTCCGATCTTCAGGCGCAGCAGGGGAGGTCAGGAGCGCACGCACTGGGCCGACGAACTTCACCGGCCCCCTGTTCTTCCTCGACCTTCAGCCGCTGTCCGATCAACCCTCCGCTCCAGTCTGCATCTGGACCGTCCGTGCTGGAGCAGCAGTCACCGTTCGATCTGGAGGAGGAGAGATCTGGACCGTCCGATGCTCGAGGGTTAGCCACCTGCGCCCTACACCATCCGATGCACCACGTGGACTAGCCCCCGCCGTTGGATCACCCCGAGGAGCGTAGCGTTGGAGCCCTGTCGTTCGCCACCGTTAGATGCTACACGTGGCATCCATCCAGCCGCTCCATTAATAAAGGGTAATTTACCCTTAGGCCCTTCTGTTTATTTCAGTTCGTATTTAGTCCTGTAATTAGTTAGTTTAGTTGTTTAGTTTTTGGGATATTTGCATAGAGACCCTTGTGCTTGCATGTATTTACTGATATGCCCCTGTGTGTGGTCTGACACGTGCATCGACACGTGCTCTTCTGGGCTTTTTACATTATCTACCCTGTAGTTCTGGTTGTTATCAATTGAATGAAAGTTTTTGTTTATTTGCATTTATACCCCTGTGCGTATTTTAATTGAGCATGTGCGTTATATATTGGGTTATTTGCAGATAAGCCCTTGGGCTTTTGGTACCTGTTACCAAAAGGCCCTCGGAACTTATTTTTCTCACATTTAGGTCCCTGAGTGCCCCAGGCACGCGCATAGCACGTGACTTCCTGGGTTAATTGCACCAGACCCCCCAGACTCTTGGGTATTTGCACTTTGGTCCCTGTGCAATGTGCCCCTTCTTTATTTTTGGATAAAATAGCAAAATACCTCCAAATCCAACGAAAATTGGATACATGGCTCCTGCCATAGTGTAAAATTTTCGAGGATTTTTAGGACATTTTTGTTTTCATTTGATATTTTTAAAATTCAAAAAATCTATTTTCTTCACTGTCTAACTTTAAAAATCACAAAAAATATTAAATAGTGACTAAAAATTACAAAAAACATTGTCTACAGTCTATTTTGTTGTGTTTGATTTTCTAGCCAATTTTGGCTCTTTTTCATTACTGAAAACCACTAAAAATTAAAAAACACTCAAAATCTTATAAAATTCTAGTAAATCAATTAAAATTCCAAAAACAATAAAATAGGTGCCTAAATTTTCCTTGTTTTATTCTCTTTACAGGAAAATTACCTCCCAGTTAATTTGGGGCCTTTAGATATTTTATCTAGGCCCTTTTAGCTCGGCTGGACAGTACCTACTGTTTTAGTCACTTTTTGATTTTTAGAAAATTAAATAAACATCAGAAAATTCTCAAAAATTCACCAAAAAACACTAAAAATTTTAAAACACATAAGAATATTTTTGTTTGAATTTTTGGTTGATTTTTAGTGCTTTTAATAAATTGTTGAAGTGTGTGTTTATTTACTTTTCTTATTTTCTTAATACATTAAAAAAATCCAAAAAAATATTAAATAATTAAAAACCACCAAAAATATTTGCTTCTTTTATTTTGTTTCTCTTTTTGACTACTTCGTAGGCCGAGAGGCCAACCCCTGCTCCTTGTGTTCGACCCTGGTCGCTATACCAGGTTAAATAAATAGCGAGACCGCTATCGCATTTTGATTGATTTTATCTATCTTGGTGGTCTAATTTTCTTGATTGTTCGCACTTGATTGCTCGAGTCGCAACGACCGCTGAGCACCTTTATCCGAGTGGTCATTTTTGCGTTCATCACGCACCAGAAAAAAAGGCTTACATTCTACTCATTTTATATCGGCTCGTATTACTTACATGTCAGCAATATCTTTGTTAAGCCGACTAACCCAAGAAGTGCAACGGAGTAGTCCTTACTCCAACTTTCATAATTTTTTATCGTCGTACTCACCAAAGTACTTGCAGTCGACTATTGTCCCAACCTAGTCGATTAATTTGATTCTCAATCGACCAGCTAAGTTTTTCCTTCTAGCTAATTCCGTGCATAATCTAATATTTTCTTCGATGCATTGCCTAAGGCACCTAACAGCTATTTTGATGTTTTAAAATAGGACCCTAATGACCATGTGGCAGGATATATAACATAGAATATAATAATACTCATCTAAGTGGAGGACGGTGCTCGAATCTGTGTGCTTTCAAGTTTTTAAAGCTCCTGCATTCTCAAGCGTCCTTCATCATTCTCGAGCCATTGTCTTGCTCGATGTTGTTCGCAATATTGTGAATTAAATATTATTGCTACTCGTTTATCCTCAGCATATTGTAGGCAGATATGCGGCGTGTGCGTTCATTTCTCCATAGTGAAGAATTCTTCTCGGGGGGGTTGTCCAGATGCGCGAGATTGTTAGCGGATGTGCTTTCCTCGATTCAAGTGGCTCGAATAGCGGAAAAAAACTTCGTTGAGAGAGCGAAGGGAAAGCCTAGAATGGGATTTTTACCCGATTTGTGCGATGTTGAAATATACATGTGGATTGAGTGTTTCGAATTGAGATCCGGTTATCGTAATTAATAAAGTCGTTTACCTTGTGAGTTCCTAATTTCCTACATATTTAGATTTGGATATCCTAATTTCTATATATGTCGTTGGACTATCCACCCATCTTTATTGTTGATTCGAGGTTGCTAATGTTTAAGTTCTAATGTATGCAACTTCCGCGATAAGAAGTTGATCTTTGCCACCAAAATAGCGACTGTACTTGGGAGCAAGCATGCTAAAAGATAACACAAACTTCATCCGTATGTATATACTTCATAATCTGTGCTTGGGACATTATTCTTAAAAATCTGTGATATTAATTTACCATCCTTATGGTGGGTGCACTGTGTCCTTACCTGGGATTTGTTGGTAACGAAAACTGTGTTTGTAGTCTCATTTACGAGCTTTCGTGGCAAATATATAGATCATTGCGGAATGTTATTCCATCTATCAAAATGGCATTTTCACGTTGGATATAAATTTCCTCTCGAACGATATCGTGGGCTTGGATTCCCAGAAATGAACATGGTGAGTTTCAACTGAGCGAATCGATTTTAAAAGTTATATTTGAATGGAAAATCATTCTCAAGGGTAACTCTAGAATTGGGAAGCTAATATGGAGGTATACGACCAAGCACCATTGCTCGGAAGTGCCTTGTGCACCGTTAACTGTTGAGGCTTGGCTCGTGGTTGTGCAACTAAATTGGGCATCATTTTTTCCTTGGTTAAGGATACGAGCCCTTTGTCTTGTCTTCATGAAGTCATGAGTGTCGAGAATAAATTTTCGGTGATATGCACAACCTATGCAATATAAAATTATCCATTGCAGGCGTAGAGCAGTGATGAATACTCATTCATCACTCTTTATTCTTATATTTTAGCTACAAAAACCTTTGCAAATGCATGTAGATATGTGTAAATTTAAATAATTACCAAAAGCATGCATTGTGTAAAAATCTATAATTAGCATGTTTTTGTGCAAAAATAAAAGAATAAAGATTAAAAAGAAAAAGAGGGAAATATATAGAATAAATATTGAGCAACCTAACCCAAGGGAGGGCTCAGCATGGGCCTGACCGCATAAAAGCCAAAGTAGAGGGAGATAGGGGCTCATGTGTGTAAGTATTTTCCTCACAAAAATAGCTTAAAATATGCTTGTAAATATTTGTATATACTTATAAGTATAAAAACAAAAGAAAAAGATAAAAATCAAAAAGAAGATAAAAACATCACTCATCATGTACATAGATCACCTACCTACATATTTATTCAACCTTATAAATAAATAAAATTAATTTCCAAAATTTTTGTAAATATTCTACATTATATAATGTAAATAAATAAAATAAAAACAATTAAAACAAAAACAAAATAAAAATAATAAAATTAAAAATCCAAAAATACTTTGTAAATATACCATGTATATAATTGTATATATGTATTTATTTCACATATGTATATAAATAATAAAAATGAAATAAAAATGTCTTTTTATTCCTTATTTTATACTATAAATAAATAAAATATAAAATGGGAATAAAATTGTATAAAAATAACAATTAATAAATCAAAAATTAAAAACCTATATAGTGTACATATACCTATATATAGCTATATAATGTATATACCTTATTTTTATTTCGAAAAATTAATTAAAAATCACTAAAAAATAGAAAAAAAAATAAAATAAAAATATTTCATGTTTTAAGTTTTTTGTAATTCGATCATTTTCTACCTCAAAATAAATAAACAAATAATTAATGCTTGGCGGCTCCTGATTGGTCCACGGGGGTTTGTTGACCCCGGTCAACTTCCCCCGCGGACCCTCTTCCCCGCGGATCTGGGTGGAAGACCCGATTTCTCCATTTATCCCCCACCTGATCCGACGCCCATTCAACTTAACCCCGTGCTCCGATTAATCTTCGATCATCCAGGACCCTCGCCCGGGGTGGGTTTGATGGATCCGAGTCCTGAGATTCTCGCCCGACCTTCACCTTCTCGGATCCATGAGCATATATAACATCGTCACCGACGACCTAATCTTCTATCTTTGGACCCCTTGCTCGCCGCCAAGGAGCTCCTCCGGAGTGCCTGAGTGACAGCTGAGCCTTCTGGAGTGGAAGCGAGGCACGAGCACCTAGGGAGCCACTGATCCGGTGGTTAGCTTCGCCGTGCGCCGCCGCGAGCGCGCCGAGCCTCGGGGAGTCGACGGCCCCTTGCAGGCAACGACCGGGAGCTCCCCGAGCTCCAGCACAGTCGGCAGCATCCGCCAGGTAACCTTCTTAGCCTGTAGATTAGCTTAGGTTTAGATTTTTTTCCGATTCCAGTAGGTTAGCTCCGCCACCTTCGCCTATCGACTCCGGCCACCCATTCATCCCTCCGACACCACCACCACGTCCACCAGACCTCTCTCCACCTTCTCCGACCCTTCACCCCCCCTGGCTCGCCCCGGAGCAGGGTATCGGCTCTCACCCTCCGTCGCTCGCCGGAGAGCCTCCATCTGGCCTCATCCTTCACCTTCCACCCGCTTTGACGGGTCGAGGCAGCTTGCCCTCGACCCAGCTCTCTTCCTGTGCAGGTATCGCGCCCATTCGACCTCATCTGGAGGTCGAGTCTTCAGAGCACAGGGGCTCCCGTTCGTCCACGTCGCTGGAGCTCTCTGGAGCTCCTCGCTTTCATCGGAGCAGCGCATCGGGTGCTGAGCTTCACGGCAAAGCTTCCTCGCACCTCAGGAGCATCAGACGAGGTCCACCGTGCACGCAGAGGGCCAGCGAACTTCGTCGGCTGCCAGTTCTTCCAGGAACCTCGTCCACCGTCAGATCGACCTCGACGCTCCAGATTAGATCTAGTCCATTCATTCACGGAGCAGCACTCACCGTCAGATCATCCGAGGTTCGATCACCACCGTTGAGCCAGCGAGGTTAAGCCACGACGCATCCCATCCGTCAGATCTAGCACGTGGCTTCACCACCGCCATCCGATCCGAGCCAGGACCTCTTCACAGCCCCACGACGCATCACAGCCGTCGGATCTTACTCGTGGGAGCATTCCAGCCATCGGATCGGACCGAGGGCCCTTTCAGTGTGCGGCGCGTCGTCCCAACCCTCCGATCTGCCACGCATCGTGCATCCATCCCTTGACATTAATAAAAGGGGTAAATAGCTCTTAGGCCCCTTTAGTTTCTGTTTTTACTATTTAGTATTGTAAATATCTTGTTCAATTCTTTTACTTTTGTGAAAATTGCACTGTGGACCTTATCTTTTATGTGAATTGCATTTATACCCCTGCCAGTGGTGAACACGTGCATTGACACGTGGTATTTTGGTACATTTGCATTATTAACCCTGTGTTTTTGGCTTGTTAAGATTTGCATTTATAGAAATATGAATTGCAATTAGGTCCTCCCAGGCCTGAGTCACGTGTATCGTGCGTGGCCCGGGGGGTAATTTGCATTCCTACCCTTATACTTTCCAAGCTTGTTACTCCAGGGACCCAGAACTTTGTTATAATTGCAGATAGGTCCCTGTGCACTTTGCTTCTTTTTATTTTTGAATAAAATAGTAAAACTACTCCAAATCCAACAAAAGTTGGATACATGGCTCCTGCCATAGTGTAAAATTTTCTGGAATTTTTGGGGACAATTTTGTTTTAATTTGATATTTTTAAAAAATAAAAAACATCCATTTTCGTTACTGCCTAAGTTTAAAAATCACAAAAAAATATTAAATAGTATCTAAAATCTCCAAAAAAATTGTCTACTGTCTATTTTGTTGTGCTTGATTTTCTAGCCAATTTTGGCTATTTTTCATTACTGAAAACCACTAAAAATTGAAAAACACTTGAAAACTTATAAAAATTCTAATAATTAAACCAAAAATCCAAAAATAATAAATCAGGTGCTTAAATTTTCCTTGTTTTATTCTCGTTACAGGAAAATTACCTCCCAGCTAACTTGGGGCCTTCAGATATTTTATCTAGGCCCTTTTAGCTCGGCTGGATAGTACCTACTGTTTTAGTCACTTTTTGATTTTTAGAAGATTAAATAAACATCAGAAAAATCCCAAAAATTCACCAGAAACAGTAAAAATTATAAAACATAAAAAAACATTTTTGTTAGAATTTTTGGTTGATTTTTAGTGTATTTAATAATTTGTTGAAGTGTATAGTTCCTTAGCTTTTATTATTTTCTTAATACATTAAAAATCCAAAAAAAATATAAAATAATTAAAAACCACCAAAAACATTTTCTTATTTTATTTTATTTCCTTTTTGACTACTTCGTAGGCCGCAAGGCCAACCCGTGCTCCTTGTGTTCGACCCTGGTCGCTATACCAGGTTAAATTAATAACAGGACCGCTATTTCGTATTTTGATTGATTTCATTTATTTGGTGGTCTATTTTTCTTGATCGACACGATCGAGTGACCGAGGTCGCGACGACCCTCGTAGAGATACCTGATTGCCTTAGTCGCTCGGTTTTCTCGTGGTAATCAGAATGGCGCCGTTGCCGGTCCATCCAGTTCATCCGCAGTTGCAGCAGCACAGGCAGAGTCGTCCGCTGCGGATATGGGTATTATCAGCGAGAAGTTGGACCGCATGGAGCTGATCGAGAAGAAGCAGTGCCAGGGCATCACGCAGATGGAGCAGATGGCACAGACTCTGAGCGACATGAAGACCCAGCTCATGTGTCTTCAGGAGGCACAGACGGCTTCCCAGCCCCGTCTTTAGTCGCAAGGCGATACCGGCGGCAGCAGCAGCTCGTCCCAGCACTCCAGCTCCTTTCAGCAGCCTAGACAGGTTCACCTTGTACAGGTGGAGCCGTACCAGCAGCAGCCCTCTTACCAGTCCCCACCATCTCTAGACTTGCAGATGGTGGTATACCAGCCGGATCAGCCTCTGGTCGTACTCCCGCCAGCCCAGTTCGATGCAGAGCCGTTGATGGATGTCAACGGGATTTGGTATAACCGTCCCCAGCCTGGGATCCGACGAGACCATCCCGGATTCAGGTGGGGGAGTGGAGGTACCCAGCCCCAGCAGCAGTCATCCGGTCAGGGAGGGCAGTATGGCCAGCAGAGGGATCACCAGCAGCAGCAGCCCCCAGCCTACCAGCCACACCAGCAGTCGTCCTTCGTTCCTCGTCCCTATCAACAGCAGGGACAGTCTTGGAGACGTGAGCAGCAGGCTCACCAGCCACACCAGCAGCAACATCCTTCCTCCTACCCCTCTCAGTAGCAGCAGCACCAGTTCCAGCAGCCTCATTACCAAAGAGGCTACCTGTCGGGCTCCCATGAGAGCCCCGCCTTGGACGACGTAGCCCGCCTCCTCACAGACCAGCAGGGTACCTTTAGACGGGAGATGGACGAGTTCCGCCAGGAGATGCGGGACCTGATGAGAGGGAAGGCCTCCATCCCTTCACAGATAGAGCCGAATCCGAACAGCCTGAAGCGGAAATCTGAGCAGGTAGCTTACACTGAGCACACCACTCCTAGTGATCCATTTGTTGATACATCTTCGGATCTTTTTGATGCTGATTTTGTTACGCTTAGGAGCGGTAAGACACCAGCAGGCGGCGGCGCCTCGTCTGAGCTACACCACGAGGATACATCTGGGGCGCCACATGAGGAGGAGGAGAGCGGTACTGAGGCCGCTCTAGATGATGATGGTGGTACTGATGCCACCAAGGATGCTGATCCCACCGGCGGTACTGAGGCCGCCGCTTCACCAGTTCGAGGAGGTGGTACTGACGCCACCAGAGTAGCCGAGCCAGCCCGCGGTACTGAGGCCACGAGACGTCTAGTAGAGCCAGCCCGTGGTGGTACTGAGGCCACCGGTGTTCGTTTCGAGAGAGATGTTGTTTTTCCTTCTGTTGATGTATCTCAGAACACTGTTTTGAATAAAGGAAAAGGTTTAGTTTCTTCTGGTCCCACTGTGGTGATTGATGTATGTGCGGATCCGGTCGTCGAGCCGTCTAGGCCTTTTCCTAGTCCTTCATCTGAGAAGGACCCTGTGATCCCCTTCCCTAGAGCCCTTCAGATGGGGAAGGGGAAGAAAAGAGAAAAAGACCCAAAAAAGAGAGAGCAGGAGGAGTTCAGCCAGAGCATGACCGACAGATTTCACAAACAGCTGACCCTTCAGGAGGCTTTGCAGCACATCCCCCTTCTTCAACGATCACTGAGAGATAGGACCACAGTCAGGAGGAGGAGGAGGAACCATCATTCAGAGATACATGTGCTTACGAAAGCCATGTGCTTCGCGATCCAGAACCGTCTGCCGGCCAAGAGGCCAGATTCAGGAGCCCCGTAAGTCAGATGTCAGATTAGTGAGCAGAGGTTCGACCGGACTCTATTGGATAGCAGATCGTCTATCAACCTCCTTCCGGCAGCCCTTCTCGACCGCTTCGAGTTGGGCACTCTTAGACAGAGCAGGACAGTCCTTCAGTTTGCTGATCGATCTGTCAAGAGGCCGAAGGGGTTGTTGCGAGACGTTATCGTCACTACTCAGGGCCTGCAATTCCCCGTGGACTTCGTAGTGTTGGACATGGAGATCCCTGATTCAGTGGCCGATACACCCATCATCCTCGGTCGTCCGTTCTTGGCCACAGCCAAGGCAGTGACTGATCATGATAGCGGGAAGGTATACTTTCGCGTCGAGGGCGAGAGTGTACAAATAGAGACGATCGAGGACTACAGAGCCAGAGAGAGAGAGAGTATGGCTGTTTAATGCAAGGCTTCGTTTATTTCCAGGGAAGCTACAGAGCAAATGGAAGGTACCCTACTTGGTCAGGAAGGTACACGACAACGGTAGCATTGACATATCTGAGTTGTCTTCTGAGGGTACCTTTCGAGTGAACGGCCAGCGGCTCAAGGCATTTCTAAATCATGAGCCGCGGGTCGTTGATCTTGCCCCTATTCATTTTGCGTGAGATGTGGTCTTTGACTCACATCTAATGCATCTCACGCCTGAGTTTCACTGATCTTCCACCTTGTATAGATCCAGATGTCCATATCATTACATTCTTTAGTCCCACATCCCTTTCTTCATCTTGTGATTATGCTATACTTAGGGTGTACTTTACCCTAAGTATAGGGGGGATGTGAGACTAAAGAATGTAATGATATGGACATCTGGATCTATACAAGGCAGAAGATCAATGAAACTCAGGCGTGAGATGCATTAGATGTGAGTCAAAGACCACATCTCACGCAAAATGAATAGGGGCAAGATCAACGACCCGCGGCTCATGATCTAGAAATGGCTTGAGCTGCTGGCCATTCACTCGAAAGGTACTCTCAGAAGACAACTCAGATATGTCAATGCTACCGTTGTCGTGTACCTTCCTGACCAAGTAGGGTCCCTTTCATTTTCTCTGTAGCTTCCCTGGAAATAAACGAAGCCTCGCATCAAACAGCCGTACTCTCTCTCTGGCTCTGTAGTCCTCGACCGTCTCTATTTGTACACTCTCGCCCTCGACGCGAAAGTATACCTTCCCGCTATCATGATCAGTCACCGCCTTGGCTGTGGCCAAGAAAGGACGACCGAGGATGATGGGGCTATCGGCCACTGAATCAGAGATCTCCATGCGGGGGATGACCGCAGAGCAGCTTGCACTGGTGATTACCACATGTGGCGGTTCACACCGCAGTTCCGACATTCACTTCCTTCTTGTATATATTCATCATTCTGATGACCACGAGAAAACCGAGCGACTAAGGCAATCAGGTATCTCTACGAGGGTCGTCGCGACCTCGGTCACTCGATCGTGTCGATCAAGAAAAATAGACCACCAATAAATGAAATCAATCAAAATACGAAATAGCGGTCCTGCTATTAATTTAACCTGGTATAGCGACCAGGGTCGAACACAAGGAGCACGGGTTGACCTTGCGGCCTACGAAGTAGTCAAAAAGGAAATAAAATAAAATAAGAAAATGTTTTTGGTGGTTTTTAATTATTTTATATTTTTTTGGATTTTTAATGTATTAAGAAAATAATAAAAGCTAAGGAACTATACACTTCAACAAATTATAAAATACACTAAAAATCAACCAAAAATTCTAACAAAAATGTTTTTATGTGTTTTATAATTTTTAATGTTTCTGGTGAATTTTTGGGATTTTTCTGATGTTTATTTAATCTTCTAAAAATCAAAAAGTGACTAAAACAGTAGGTACTGTCCAGAAGAGCTAAAAGGGCCTAGATAAAATATCTGAAGGCCCCAAGTTAGCTGGGAGGTAATTTTCCTGTAACGAGAATAAAACAAGGAAAATGTAGGCACCTAATTTATTATTTTTGGATTTTTGGTTTAATTATTAGAATTTTTATAAGTTTTCAAGTGTTTTTCAATTTTTAGTGGTTTTCAGTAATGAAAAATAGCCAAAATTGGCTAGAAAATCAAACACAACAAAATAGACAGTAGACAATTTTTTTGGAATTTTTAGATACTATTTAATATTTTTTTGTGATTTGTAAACTTAGGCAGTAATGAAAATGGAGGTTTTTTATTTTTTAAAAATATCAAATTAAAACAAAATTGTCCCCAAAAATTCCAGAAAATTTTACACTATGGCAGGAGCCATATCCAATTTTCGTTGGATTTAGAGTAGTTTTGCTATTTTATTCAAAAATAAAAAGAAGCAACAGTGCACAGGGACCTATCTGCAATTATAACAAAGTTCTGGGTCCCTGGAGTAATAAGCTTGGAAAGTATAAGGGTAGGAATGCAAATTACCCCCCGGGCCACGCACGATACACGTGACTCAGGCCTGGGGGACCTAATTGCAATTCCTATTTCTATAAATGCAAATCTTAACAAGCCAAAAACACAGGGTTAATAATGCAAATTTACCAAAATACCACGTGTCGATGCACGTGTTCACCACTGGCAGGGGTATAAATGCAATTCACATAAAAGATAAGGTCCACAGTGCAATTTTCACAAAAGTAAAAGAACTGAACTAGATATTTACAATACTAAATAGTAAAAACAGAAACTAAAGGGGCCTAAGAGCTATTTACCCCTTTTATTAATGTCGAGGGATGGATGCACGACGCGTGGTAGATCGGAGGGTTGGGACGACGCGCCGCACACTGAAAGGGCCCTCGGTCCGATCCGATGGCTGGAATGCTCCCACGTGTAAGATCCGACGACTGTGATGCGTCGTGGGGCTGCGTAGAGGTCCTGGCTCGGATCGGATGGCGGTGGTGAAGCCATGTGCTAGATCTGACGGATGGGATGCGTCGTGGCTTAACCTCGTTGGCTCAACGGTGGTGATCGAACCTCGGATGATCTGATGGTGAGTGCTGCTCCGTGAATGAATGGACTAGATCTAATCTGGAGCGTCGAGGTCGATCTGACGGTGGACGAGGTTCCTGGAAGAACTGGCGGCCGGCGAAGTTCGTCGGCCCTCTACGTGCACGGTGGACCTCGTCTGATGCTCCTGAGGTGCGAGGAAGCTTCGCCGTGAAGCTCCGCACCCGATGCGCTGCTCCGATGAAAGCGAGGAGCTCTAGAGAGCTCCAGCGATGTGGACGAACGGGAGCCCCTGTGCTCTGAAGACTCGACCTCCAGATGAGGTCGAATGGGCGCGATACCTGCACAGGAAGAGAGATGGGTCGAGGGCAAACTGCCTTGACCCGTCAGAGCGGGTGGAAGGTGAAGGATGAGGCGAGATGGAGGCTCTCCGGCGAGCGGCGGAGGGTGAGAGCCGATGCCCTGCTCCGGGGCGAGCCAGGGGGGGTGAAGGGTCGGAGAAGGTGGAGAGAGGTCTGGTGGACGTGGTGGTGGTGTCGAAGGGATGAATGGGTGGCCAGAGTCGATAGGCGAAGGTGGCGGAGCTAACCTACTGGAATCGGAAAAAAATCTAAACCTAAGCTAATCTACGGGCTAAGAAGGTTACCTGGCGGATGCTGCCGACTGTGCTGGAGCTCGGGGAGCTCCCGGTCGTTGCCTACAAGGGGCCGTCGACTCCCCGAGGCTCGGCGCGCTCGCGGCGACGCACGACGGAGCTAACCACCGGATCAGTGGCTCCCTAGGTGCTCGTGCCTCGCTTCCACTCCAGAAGGCTCAGCTGTCACTCAGGCTTTCCGAAGGAGCTCCTTGGCGGCGAGCAAGGGGTCCAAAGATAGAAGATTAGGTCGCCGGTGACGATGTTATATATGCTCATGGATCCGAGAAGGTGAAGGTCAGGCGAGAATCTCAGGACTCGGATCCATCAAACCAACCCGGGGCGAGGGTCCTGGATGATCGAAGATTAATCGGAGCCCGGGGTTAAGTGGAATGGGCGTCGGATCAGGTGGGGGATAAATGGAGAAATCGGGTCTTCCACCCAGATCCGCGGGGAAGAGGGTCCGTGGGGGAAGTTGACCGGGGTCAACAAACCCCCGTGGACCAATCAGGAGCCGCCAAGCATTAATTATTTGTTTTTTTTTGAGGTAGAAAATGATCGAATTAATAAAAACTTAAAACATGAAATAATTTTATTTTATTTTTTTCTATTTTTTAGTGATTTTTAATAATTTTTCGAAATAAAAATAAGGTATATACATTATATAGCTATATATAGGTATATGTACACTATATAGGTTTTTAATTTTTGATTTTTTAATTGTTATTTTTATACTATTTTATTCCCATTTTATATTTTATTTATTTATATTATAAAATAAGGAATAAAAAGACATTTTTATTTCATTTTTATTATTTATATACATATGTGAAATAAATACATATATACAATTATATACATGGTATATTTACAAAGTATTTTTGGATTTTTAATTTTGTTATTTTAATTTTGTTTTTGTTTTAATTGTTTTTATTTTTTTTACATTATATCATGTAGAATATTTACAAAAATTTTGGAAATTAATTTTATTTATTTATAAGGCTAAATAAATATAAATGTGGTTCTATGTACAATGTGAAAATGGTGTTTTTGTTCTTTTTTATTTTTCTATTTTTATCTTGTTTTTATATTTATAAATATATACAAATATTTACAAGCATATTTTAAGCTATTTTTGTGAGGAAAATACTTTTATTTATTTACATACATACTTACACATATGAGCCCCTATCTCCCTCTACTTTGGCTTTTATGCGGTCAGGCCCATGCTGAGCCCTCCCTTGGTTTAGGTTGCTCAATATTTATTCTAAATATTTCCCTCTTTTTCTTTTTAATCTTTATTCTTTTATTTTTGCACAAAAACATGCTAATTATAGATTTTTACACAATGCATGCTTTTGGTAATTATTTGTATTTACACATATCTACATGCATTTGCAAAGGTTTTTGTAGCTAAAATATAAGAATAAAGAGTGATGAATGAGTATTCATCACCCCCCTATACTTAACTTTGCTAGTCCCTTAGCAAACACTTATTTGAAAAAGAAGTGAAAAAGAAATAAAGAAAAAGAAAAAGAGAATGTACATGGATCAAGGCCGATTATTAAACTTGCCTTCATTAAATTAAGGTATGGAGCTCGATCAGATCTTTGGATTATTAATGTGTCGGAACCTTATTTGGACCTAAGTCTAAAACTCAACAGCCTCTAAGTTCCACTATTCTATAACTAAGACTCCTCAATGCTCCAGATCAGAACAAGTCATCAATCACAAACCCTGAAGACCATGAATCTTTTCTTGTCCTGTGAAAGTGAGGTCTAAGCTCTCCACCTCAGAAATGGCAACTTGACAACCCTCCCCAACAAGGTAACTCTATGACCTTAATCTGGCCACTCTTTCCTCGAGGAGCGGGGCATTCCCTTCTAAGTTCAAGTTCAACCGGCTCAAGAAGAGGAGGAAGAAGAGAATGGGTCAAGGCCAGTGTAGCCAAGTACCCGTGGGAGCTTGACCAGTGTAGCCAAGTCTCCCTGCTGCAAGCTACATCAGGTGGATCATGAAACCAAGCTTTGCTTATTGCACTCTATATACATACTCCGGTGGGATTATCATTTTCTCTCAGACCCACCACTTTTTTGGAGTTATTTTCTTTTTGCATTTTTTTTTCAAGTGCATCTATACAACATGTACAAGTGCAGCATATATACAAGGAGTTTTTCCTCTTGAGCCAGTAGACTATCCCTCTTTTGAAGCTTTATTGCGACCCACAACTCCCGTCGTTAGACCTCATGGCAACCAGACCAAGTTGAGACGCACTTCCTTCACTAAAAGAAGAAGAGAGGTTCCGCCTAGAAGTACTACCCTCATATGCTACCCCAAGTCAAGGAAGACTGCCTCCTCACCACCTCATCCGTAGAGAGCTCGGTGCATAGTGCTGGTGTCCAAGTAAAGCCATAATCTATATGAGTCATGTGTTGTTGTTAAGTGCTCTACTTAGGCTCATTGAGATGACATGTGATCATAGCCTAGTGGACTCAAAGAATTAAGTCACCATGGACCTGAAAAGCCTTAAACCTAAGCCCTATAAGGTTCCTCTTAGAAATTAGGTGGGTTAAGATCTTAATCAAGCTCCATTTCTCCATTTGATTCCAGGCTAGTTTAAATGTCAACTATCATCCAGAAAAACTATATACATATGTACAAAAAGATGCTATTTACACAAATTTTTACAAACATGCAAAATTTTTGAAAAATGTTTTGAAATCATGAATGGATGATGCATGAAGTCCAAGTTTTGCAAAAAGATATTTACACAAATTTACACAAGATTTTTGCAAACTTTTGATTTTCAAAACATTTTGGAAAAATTTTGTACTATATACATAATTTTGATAAGAAAATATTTACACAAACTTTACACAAAAGATTTTTGAAATCATTTTTACAAAAATAATTTGTACACTAGCTATTTATGTGCAAATAAAAGAAGTTTATGTACATGAAAATTTTTTTATTTTTTGTGATTTTTAGCCATTTTATTTATTAACACACTCATACAAGGTACGAGTTATGGCTAAAGTATATATGAAATATATACACCCCCCCTATACTTAGCTCGAACGATGTCCTCAGAGTTAAGAGCGATGAAGAAGACATAACTCGTGCTAGGTATAGGGAAGTGAAAGGGAAGGCCATATACAAAGAAGAATGAATGAAATAGAAAAGTCAAGAGGGTCTCGGGTCTTCCCCCTATACTTAGGATCAAGTAATCCTAAGTATAGCAGGCTGTATACTAAGGGAAAAACCGAGTGGAGAATGTACAGGGTCTACCCCCCTATACTTAGGGTGAAATATCCCTAAGTATAGGGCGCAAAAACAGGGGTAGAAAGACACGAAGAAGATTATGAATATATACAAGAAGGAGGGGCATCACTACCCCTATACTTAAGGTGGAGAACCTTAAGTATAGGCAATACAACAGAAGTGATGAAACAGAACGAAGAACAACCCGGTGTTTTCACCCCCCTATACTTAGGATGAGCAATATCCTAAGTATAGCAAAGATAATCCTAAGAGAGACCTGGGGTGAAAACAAGAACGGAAGAAAGAAAGATCAAAATAAGACGAAACACGTATAAACAAAAGAGTACAATGTTGAGGTGCCTCTCAACAAGCGCTAGTTTTTACGCCCCTAGCTGGGCGCAAAGGCTAGGATAATGCAGTATCAAGGTTCAGGACGGCATCGGTAAGGCGAATGCCGTACTGTCGCCGCTGTCTCAGTGTGAGAACAGCGACGAACTCAACAGTGTAAACAAAGACACCCAGGTATGCAATCAAGCGGGTGTCTGCTACCGGCCAGTGATATGGAAAGAAGTGATCCGGATCCGGTAGCACAAAAGAAATCATCGGCTCTGGATCAGACTGGAGTGAGAGTATAGAGCCGAAGAAATCAAACGTGGAGAAGGATGGATAAGTAATAGAATCCTCCACGTCAATCAGCGTCTCAAGCAGGTGTGGACAATCAAGATCAGGAGACTCTCTAAGCAGACTGATATCCGATGAATAGAATAGAAGAAGATCAGGCAAATCATCGAATATCTCCAGAATGGGCTCATCCTCGTGAGGGTCGTCGAGGTGAGAAGACTCAGAATCAGAATGATCTAAAGACTCGATTTCGTGTTCCGCCAGATCGGAAACACTCTCAGAAGGTGAAACCGAGTACTCATCGAGTGTGGCACCCTCCCGCAGATAACCCTCGGGGAGAGATGCATGATCAAAAATGAGAAGAAGAGGATCAGGATCTAGATGGGCATCTGCACTGCTATCAAGTATCCACTCAGTGCACCAGGCTGCATCATCATCGGAAGTGTACATCTCGGCAATCTGGAAGCAGGAGAAGGTACTGGTCAACACCGCGGAAGCTGGCAAAGTATCTGTGGCTGATCCTTGCTCTGCGGCTATGCTGGCTGTCAGCTGGTCCTCACGAAGTGTATCTATCTCAACAAAGTGGAGGACAAAAGGCTCGAAGACTGGACTCTCTGTGTCTGTACTCTCAAAGTGGTGTCCCTCCTCAAGCTGTGGCTGCTGGGCTGAGTCCTGGTGACTGTCTGCATCCAAGAAGTGTCTCTGCAGGAAAGAAACTGACTCCTCCGGAACTGGAGACTGAAGTAGCTGAGTCAATGGCTGTAAAAGCTGGGGCTCCTCCGGCTCCTGGAGTATCAGAAGATCTGATATCCAAAACTCGTCGACTGTGAACTCTGGGGCTGACTCGAACTCCAACTGGAAGGCCAACGGGAACTCAAGTAGACTCTGGGTTCGAGCCTCTGCTATGGAAGTCATCTCCTCTGTCAATGGTGCTGCATCATCCAACTCCTCGGGCTGGTGTGTAGAAATTGTCTCATGTAAAGTGACACACCGCACTAGTACTGCATCGTCCGCATGTGTTGTCCCGACCAAGGCATCTCGCGAAGAGGATCTCTGTGAAAGTAAACTCGAGACGCTGTCCAAGAAGTGAATGTCGGAACTGCGGTGTGAACCACCACATGTGGTAATCACCAGAGCAAGCTGCTCTGCGGTCATTCCCCGCATGGAGATCTCAATCAATTCTGTCAGTGGAAGTCCGTGCTCAGGAAATCTCCTCAAGAGGTCAAGAAACCTCGGCCATGCCTCGTGCAATGGCTCCAGGGGGTCAACTGAAAATTCCATGATCAAAGACCACATAAACTCTTCTCTACGTGGGGAAAAGTATCTCTGTAGGAATTCTCGGCGTAGCTCTCCCCACGTCTCGAAAGTCCTCCCCAATCGTCGGTGCCATCTCATGGCTCTGTCGTGAAGCGTGAAGGGGAAGGTCCTGCTCATCAGCTCCTCTGCAGTGACGTCTGAATATCTCTGCGCTCTGCAAAATTCCTCGAAAGCGGACAGGTGAAGATATGGCTCCTCGTGCGCCTCTCCTGAAAATGTCGGCAGTCGCTGAATGTAATCCAAATCCAAGACGAATGGACCAAGTGTAGAAGCTGACTGAGCTCCATGTGCTATCTGCTCCTCCATCCTTCTAGAATAGGATATGTCTGCTGATCTCCACTGCTCTCTTTGGTCACCAACGTAGTGCGCTCTCCACTCAGCAACAGCATCGTCCGGGTCTCGCATCTGCTCTATCTGATATCCTCGGACGTCTCGCACAGCATGCCCATAATAGTGAGATGAAAGGGAGGGAGGGAGCGGGAGGTTGGTCGGAGATCCGACCTCCCGAGAAGGTGGACTGGAGTGATGGTCAGAAGACGGAGAAGAAGCTGTAAGAGTCGGCTTGTAGTGAGGGGGATCCATCATCCAGGGATAAAGGAGAAGAAGAAAAGAGAAATGAAGGGAGGTGAGGGAGGGGAATGGATGGAGGAAGATGAGAAAGGATCGAAGGGATCTGGCAATCAAACAAGATGAACAAGCAAACCCCCAATTCACCTACGCACCCAGAGCTGAAGACCGAAGGGATCGGTCAATTATCTTGTCAATTTAATTTTTGGTGATCATCCAGTCTATCAGAGCGATTACGTGAGGTAAATAGGTATCCAGATCTTTCTCAACCGACTGTCCCGTACTTAAAGCCGGTAATCGGTCAAGAAAAGATCGGAGGCTCTATCCTAATGTGCGGGTCACTCTCTCGTTCATCCAAACCAGACAAGGAGGGGGTCACTCTCCCCAAGACAGATTTTCAGTAAAGTGTCTTTTAGGTCAAATATGATTAGCAGTCCCGATTTTACTGTTTTTGTTTTTAGGTATTTTTCAAATAAAAACAAATGCCTAACGAATTTTTCGGTTCTCCTGGTTATTAAGTCAAAAACAGGGGGGAGAAGACGAAAAAGCCGATGCGCGATAAATCAATGATGCATGCAAAGTCAGAAAGGCGTACCTGTCTCCAGCACTCTACATGCAATATGATCCGCGCATAAATGTAAAGACAGAAAATAAACTACCTAAATGATGTAGCGATGAAAACCGAGTCCTAGATGAGCAATTCTACTCGCAGAACCGTCTAACTGGTCACCGACCTCCAAGCCAAAGGGTCCGGTCTTGGCCCACCCCTCCTCTGCCTGATAAATCGGGGGTAGGAGAAAGCGCTTTACGGGGCAGGCTGCGGCACGTAGGCTACGAAAGTGATGAGTCAGTTATTTTTATTAATTGATTATTAGTAGGTCCAATTAAGCGTACTATAGGAACAAGCTGATAATTAAGTGTGGGGACCCTACTAATTACGGCACAAGCAAGCAGAAAATCCTAAATCTAGGGGCTCGATGAAAAACCGCGTAAACACCGGAAAAGGCAGAAAAAAAGAAAAGAAGACAAAGCCGCGAAAAAACCGCGAAAACACCTAAGGGTCCCCCGAGCACACCGGTGCTCGGCGAAACAGACCCGCTAAGTCAAAGAGTCCAAAGAGTCCAAGTCTGAGTAACTGTATTATTACAATAATAATCAAATAAAATAAAAATAAAACCTCTCCCACTCAACTCTCCTCTCGCTCTCTCCTGCGGCTCCGTACAGAAGGGAGCCGCCTCCAAGTCCTGCGGTTGCGTCGGCTCCTCGAAAGTCACCTCTGCGGTCCTCGGGCCCTCGCAAGAAACAGAGACAAGTGGTCAAACCAAAATAATCAAATAATGATAAGAAAAATAAATGGAAATAAAATGAAGGTATATATGCAAAAATGCAAAATAAAATAAACACTCAAAATAAAACAAAACAAAAATAAAAGAAAATAAAACAAAATAAAACAAAAATAAGATATAAACAAAAAGCTGCGAAAAGCCGCGAGCTCTGAAAGAGCCGCGAAAAGCCGCGAAAAACAAAAACGAAAATAAAATAAAAACTACTAAGCCGTGCTCCCCGGCAACGGCGCCATTCTGATGACCACGAGAAAACCGAGCGACTAAGGCAATCAGGTATCTCTACGAGGGTCGTCGCGACCTCGGTCACTCGATCGTGTCGATCAAGAAAAATAGACCACCAAATAAATGAAATCAATCAAAATATGAAGCGGTCCTGCTATTAATTTAACCTGGTATAGCGACCAGGGTCGAACACAAGGAGCACGGGTTGGCCTTGCGGCCTACGAAGTAGTCAAAAAGGAAATAAAATAAAATAAGAAAATGTTTTTTGTGATTTTTAATTATTTTATATTTTTTTTGGATTTTTAATGTATTAAGAAAATAATAAAAGCTAAGGAACTATACACTTCAACAAATTATTAAATACATTAAAAATCAACCAAAAATTCTAACAAAAATGTTTTTATGTGTTTTATAATTTTTATTGTTTCTGGTGAATTTTTGGGATTTTTCTGATGTTTATTTAATCTTCTAAAAATCAAAAAGTGACTAAAATAGTAGATACTGTCCAGCCGAGCTAAAAGGGACTAGATAAAATATCCGAAGGCCCCAAGTTAGCTGGGAGGTAATTTTCCTGTAACGAGAATAAAACAAGGAAAATTTAGGCACCTAATTTATTATTTTTGGATTTTTGGTTTAATTATTAGAATTTTTATAAGTTTTCAAGTGTTTTTCAATTTTTAGTGGTTTTCAGTAATGAAAAATAGCCAAAATTGGCTAGAAAATCAAACACAACAAAATAGACAGTAGACAATTTTTTTGGAATTTTTGGATTCTATTTAATATTGTTTTGTGATTTTTAAACTTAGGCAGTAATGAAAATGGAGGTTTTTGATTTTTTAAAAATATCAAATTAAAACAAAATTGTCCCCAAAAATTCCAGAAAATTTTACACTATGGCAGGAGCCATATCCAATTTTCGTTGGATTTGGAGTAGTTTTGCTATTTTATTCAAAAATAAAAAGAAGCAACAGTGCACAGGGACCTATCTGCAATTATAACAATGTTCTGGGTCCCTGGAGTAACAAGCTTGGAAAGTATAAGGGTAGGAATGCAAATTACCCCCCGGGCCACGCACGATACACGTGACTCAGGCCTGGGGGGACCTAATTGCAATTCCTATTTCTATAAATGCAAATCTTAACAAGCCAAAAACACAGGGTTAATAATGCAAATGTACCAAAATACCATGTGTCAATGCACATGTTCACCACTGGTAGGGGTATAAATGCAATTCACATAAAAGATAAGGTCCACAGTGCAATTTTCACAAAAGTAAAAGAACTGAACTAGATATTTACAATACTAAATAGTTAAAACAGAAACTAAAGGGGCCTAAGAGCTATTTACCCCTTTTATTAATGTCGAGGGATGGATGCACGACGCGTGGCAGATCGGAGGGTTGGGACGACACGCCGCACACTGAAAGGACCCTCGGTCCGATCCGATGGCTGGAATGCTCCCACGTGTAAGATCCGACGGCTGTGATGCGTCGTGGGGCTGCGAATAGGTCCTGGCTCGGATCGGATGGCGGTGGTGAAGCCACGTGCTAGATCTGACGGACGGGATGCATCGTGGCTTAACCTCGTTGGCTCAACGGTGGTGATCAAACCTCGGATGATCTGACGGTGAGTGCTGCTCCGTGAATGAATGGACTAGATCTAATCTGGAGCGTCGAGGTCGATCTGACGGTGGACGAGGTTCCTGGAAGAACTGGCGGCCGGCGAAGTTTGCCGGCCCTCTACGTGCACGGTGGACATCGTCTGATGCTCCTGAGGTGCGAGGAAGCTTCGCCGTGAAGTTCCACACCCGATGCGCTGCTCCGATGAAAGCGATGAGCTCCAGAGAGCTCCAGCGACGTGGACGAACGGGAGCCCCTGTGCTCTGAAGACTCGACCTCCAGATGAGGTCGAATGGGCGCGATACCTGCACAGGAAGAGAGCTGGGTCGAGGGCAAAATGCCTCGACCCGTCAGAGCGGGTGGAAGGTGAAGGATGAGGCGAGATGGAGGCTCTCCGGCGAGCGGCGGAGGGTGAGAGCCGATACCCTGCTCCGGGGCGAGCCAGGGGGGTGAAGGGTCGGAGAAGGTGGAGAGAAGTCTGGTGGACGTGGTGGTGGTGTCGGAGGGATGAATGGGTGGCCAGAGTCGATAGGCGAAGGTAGCGGAGCTATCCTACTGGAATCGGAAAAAAAAATCTAAACCTAAGCTAATCTACGAGCTAAGAAGGTTACCTGGGGATGCTGCCGACTGTGCTGGAGCTCGGGGAGCTCCCGGTAGTTGCCTACAAGGGGCCGTCGACTCCCCGAGGCTCGGCGCGCTCGCGGCGGCGCACGGCGGAGCTAACCACCGGATCAGTGGCTCCCTAGGTGCTCGTGCCTCGCTTCCACTCTAGAAGGCTCAGCTGTCACTCAGGCACTCCGGAGGAGCTCCTTGGCGGCGAGCAAGGGGTCCAAAGATAGAAGATTAGGTCGCCGGTGACGATGTTATATATGCTCATGGATCCGAGAAGGTGAAGGTCAGGCGAGAATCTCAGGACTCGGATCCATCAAACCCACCCCGGGCGAGGGTCCTGGATGATCGAAGATGAATCGGAGCCCGGGGTTAAGTGGAATGGGCGTCGGATCATGTGGGGGATAAATGGAGAAATCGGGTCTTCCACCCAGATCTGCGGGGAAGAGGGTCCGCGGGGGAAGTTGACCGGGGTCAACAAACCCCCGTGGACCAATCAGGAGCCGTCAAGCATTAATTATTTGATTATTTATTTTGAGGTAGAAAATGATCGAATTACTAAAAACTTAAAACATGTAATATTTTTATTTTATTTTTTTTCTATTTTTTAGTGATTTTTAATTAATTTTTCGAAATAAAAATAAGGTATATACATTATATAGCTATATATAGGTATATGTACACTATATAGGTTTTTAATTTTTGATTTTTTAATTGTTATTTTTATACAATTTTATTCCCATTTTATATTTTATTTATTTATATTATAAAATAAGGAATAAAAAGACATTTTTATTTCATTTTTATTATTTATATACATATGTGAAATAAATACATATATACAATTATACACATGGTATATTTACAAAGTATTTTTGGATTTTTAATTTTGTTATTTTTATTTTGTTTTTGTTTTAATTGTTTTTATTTTTTTTACATTATATCATGTAGAATATTTACAAAAATTTTGAAAATTAATTTTATTTATTTATAAGGCTAAATAAATATAAAGGTGGTTCTATGTACAATGTGAAAGTGGTGTTTTTGTTCTTTTTGATTTTTCTATATTATCTTGTTTTTATCTTTATAAATATATACAAATATTTACAAGCATATTTTAAGCTATTTTTGTGAGGAAAATACTTTTATTTATTTACATACATACTTACACATATGAGCCCCTATCTCCCTCTACTTTGGCTTTTATGCGGTCAGGCCCATGCTGAGCCCTCCCTTGGTTTAGGTTTCTCAATATTTATTCTAAATATTTCCCTCTTTTTCTTTTTAATCTTTATTCTTTTATTTTTGCACAAAAACATGCTAATTATAGATTTTTACACAATGCATGCTTTTGGTAATTATTTGTATTTACACATATCTACATGCATTTGCAAAGGTTTTTGTAGCTAAAATATAAGAATAAAGAGTGATGAATGAGTATTCATCACCCCCCTATACTTAACTTTGCTAGTCCCTTAGCAAACACTTATTTGAAAAAGAAGTGAAAAAGAAATAAAGAAAAAGAAAAAGAGAATGTACATGGATCAAGGCCGATTATTAAACTTGCCTTCATTAAATTAAGGTATGGAGCTCGATCAGATCTTTGGATTATTAATGTGTCGGAACCTTATTTGGACCTAAGTCTAAAACTCAACAGCCTCTAAGTTCCACTATTCTATAACCAAGACTCCTCAATGCTCCAGATCAGAACAAGTCATCAATCACAAACCCTGAAGACCATGAATCTTTTCTTGTCCTGTGAAAGTGAGGTCTAAGCTCTCCACCTCAGAAATGGCAACTTGACAACCCTCCCCAACAAGGTAACTCTATGACCTCAATCTGGCCACTCTTTCCTCGAGGAGCGGGGTATTCCCTTCTAAGTTCAAGTTCAACCGGCTCAAGAAGAGGAGGAAGAAGAGAATGGGTCAAGGCCAGTGTAGCCAAGTACCCTTGGGAGCTTGACCAGTGTAGCCAAGTCTCCCTGCTGCAAGCTACATCAGGTGGATCATGAAACCAAGCTTTGCTTATTGCACTCTATATACATACTCCGGTGGGATTATCATTTTCTCTCAGACCCACCACTTTTTTGGAGTTATTTTCTTTTTGCATTTTTTTTCAAGTGCATCTATACAACATGTACAAGTGCAGCATATATACAAGGAGTTTTTCCTCTTGAGCCAGTAGACTATCCCTCTTTTGAAGCTTTATTGCAACCCACAACTCCCGTCGTTAGACCTCATGGCAACCAGACCAAGTTGAGACGCACTTCCTTCACTAAAAGAAGAAGAGAGGTTCCGCCTAGAAGTACTACCCTCATATGATACCCCAAGTCAAGGAAGACTGCCTCCTCACCACCTCATCCGTAGAGAGCTCGGTGCATAGTGCTGGTGTCCAAGTAAAGCCATAATCTATATGAGTCATGTGTTGTTGTTAAGTGCTCTACTTAGGCTCATTGAGATGACATGTGATCATAGCCTAGTGGACTCAAAGAATTAAGTCACCATGGACCTGAAAATCCTTAAACCTAAGCCCTATAAGGTTCCTCTTAGAAATTAGGTAGGTTAAGATCTTAATCAAGCTCCATTTCTCAATTTGATTCCAGGCTAGTTTAAATGTCAACTATCATCCAGAAAAACTATATACATATGTACAAAAAGATGCTATTTACACAATTTTTTACAAACATGCAAAATTTTTTAAAAATGTTTTAAAATCATGAATGGATGATGCATGAAGTGCAAGTTTTGCAAAAAGATATTTACACAAATTTACACAAGATTTTTGCAAACTTTTGATTTTCAAAACATTTTGAAAAAATTTTGTACTATATACATAATTTTGATAAGAAAATATTTACACAAACTTTACACAAAAGATTTTTGAAATCATTTTTACAAAAATAATTTGTACACTAGCTATTTATGTGCAAATAAAAGAAGTTTATGTACATGAAAAGTTTTTAATTTTTTGTGATTTTTAGCCCTTTTATTTATTAACACACTCACACAAGGTACGAGTTATAGCTAAAGTATATATGAAATATATACACACCCCCATATACTTAGCTCGAACGATGTCCTCAGAGTTAAGAGCGATGAAGAAGACATAACTCGTGCTAGGTATAGGGAAGTGAAAGGGAATGCCATATACAAAGAAGAATGAATGAAATAGAAAAGTCAAGAGGGTCTCGGGTCTTCCCCCTATATTTAGGATCAAGTAATCCTAAGTATAGCAGGCTGTATACTAAGGGAAAAACCGAGTGGAGAATGTACAGGGTCTACCCCCCTATACTTAGGGTGAAATATCCCTAAGTATAGGCAGCAAAAACAGGGGTAGAAAGACACGAAGAAGATTATGAATATATACAAGAAGGAGGGGCATCACTCCCCCTATACTTAAGGTGGAGAACCTTAAGTATAGGCAACACAACAGAAGTGATGAAACAGAACGAAGAATAACCCGGTGTTTTCACCCCCCCATACTTAGGATGAGCAATATCCTAAGTATAGCAAAGATAATCCTAAGCGAGACCTGGGGTGAAAACAAGAACGGAAGAAAGAAAGATCAGAATAAGACGAAACACGTATAAACAAAAGAGTACAATGTTGAGGTGCCTCTCAACAAGCGCTAGTTTTTACGCCCCTAGTTGGGCGCAAAGGCTAGGATAATGCAGTATCAAGGTTCAGGACTGCATCGGTAAGGCGAATGCCGTACTGTCGCCGCTGTCTCGGTGTGAGAACAGCGACGAACTCAACAGTGTAAACAAAGACACCCAGGTATGCAATCAAGCGGGTGTCTGCTACCGGCCAGTGATATGGAAAGAAGTGATCCGGATCCGGTAGCACAAAAGAAATCACCGGCTCTGGATCAGACTGGAGTGAGAGTATAGAGCCGAAGAAATCAAACGTGGAGAAGGATGGATCAGTAATAGAATCCTCCACGTCAATCAGTGTCTCAAGCAGGTGTGGACAATCAAGATCAGGAGACTCTCTAAGCAGACTGATATCCGATGAATAGAATAGAAGAAGATCAGGCAAATCATCGAATATCTCCAGAATGGGCTCATCCTCGTGAGGGTCGTCGAGGTGAGAAGACTCAGAATCAGAATGATCTAAAGACTCGGTTTCGTGTTCCGCCAGATCGGAAACACTCTCAGAAGGTGAAGCCGAGTACTCATCGAGTGTGGCACCCTCCCGCAGATAACCCTCGGGGAGAGATGCATGATCAAAAATGAGAAGAAGAGGATCAGGATCTAGATGGGCATCTGCACTGCTATCAAGTATCCACTCAGTGCACCAGGCTGCATCATCATTTAAGTGTACGTCTCGGCAATCTGGAAGCAGGAGAAGGTACTGGTCAACACCGCGGAAGCTGGAAAAGTGTCTGTGGCTGATCCTTGCTCTGCGGCTATGCTGGCTGTCAGCTGGTCCTCACGAAGTGTATCTATCTCAACAAAGTGGAGGACAAAAGGCTCGAAGACTGGACTCTCTGTGTCTGTACTCTCAAAGTGGTGTCCCTCCTCAAGCTGTGGCTGTTGGGTTGAGTCCTGGTGACTGTCTGCATCCAAGAAGTGTCTCTGCAGGAAAGAAACTGACTCCTCCGGAACTGGAGACTGAAGTAGCTGAGTCAATGGCTGTAAAAGCTGGGGCTCCTCCGGCTCCTGGAGTATCAGAAGATCTGATATCCAAGACTCGTCGACTGTGAACTCTGGGGCTGACTCGAACTCCAACTGGAAGGCCAACGGGAACTCAAGTAGACTCTGGGTTCGAGCCTCTGCTATGGAAGTCATCTCCTCTGTCAATGGTGCTGCATCATCCAAGTCCTCGGGCTGGTGTGTAGAAACTGTCTCATGTAAAGTGACACACCGCACTAGTTTTGCATCGTCCGCATGTGTTGTCCCGACCAAGGCATCTCGCGAAGAGGATCTCTGTGAAAGTAAACTCGAGACGGTGTCCAGGAAGTGAATGTCGGAACTGCGGTGTGAACCGCCACATGTGGTAATCACCAGTGCAAGCTGCTCTGCGGTCATTCCCCGCATGGAGATCTCAATCAATTCTGTCAGTGGAAGTCCGTGCTCAGGAAATCTCCTCAAGAGGTCAAGAAACCTCGGCCATGCCTCGTGCAATGGCTCCAGGGGGTCAACTGAAAAGTCCATGATCAAAGACCGCATAAACTCTGCTCTACGTGGGGAAAAGTATCTCTGTAGGAATTCTCGGCGTAGCTCTCCCCACATCTCGAAAGTCCTCCCCAATCGTCGGTGCCATCTCATGGCTCTGTCGTGAAGCATGAAGGGGAAGGTCCTGCTCATCAGCTCCTCTGTAGTGACGTCTGAATATCTCTGCGCTCTGCAAAATTCCTCGAAAGCGGACAGGTGAAGATATGGCTCCTCGTGCGCCTCTCCTGAAAATGTCGGCAGTCGCTGAATGTAATCCAAATCCAAGACGAATGGACCAAGTGTAGAAGCTGACTGAGCTCCATGTGCTATCTGCTCCTCCATCCTTCTGGAATAGGATATGTATGCTGATCTCCACTGCTCTCTTTGGTCACCAACGTAGTGCGCTCTCCACTCAGCAATAGCATCGTCGGGTCTCGCATCTGCTCTATCTGATATCCTCGGACGTCTCGCACAGCATGCCCATAATAGTGAGATGAAAGGGAGGGAGGGAGCGGGAGGTTGGTCGGAGATCCGACCTCCCTAGAAGGTGGACTGGAGTGATGGTCAGAAGACAGAGAAGAAGCCATAAGAGTCGGCTTGTAGTGAGGGGGATCCATCATCCAGGGATAAGGGTGAAGAAGAAAAGAGAAATGAAGGGAGGTGAGGGAGGGGAATAGATAGAGGAAGATGAGAAAGGATCGAAGGGATCTGGCAATCAAACAAGATGAACAAGCAAACCTCCAATTCACCTACGCACCCAGAGCTGAAGACCGAAGGGATCGGTCAATTATCTTGTCAATTTTATTTTAGGTGATCATCCAGTCTATCAGAGCGATTACGTGAGGTAAATAGGTATCCAGATCTTTCTCAACCGACTGTCCCGTACTTAAAGCCGGTAATCGGTCAAGAAAAGATCGGAGGCTCTATCCTAATGTGCGGGTCACTCTCTCGCTCATCCAAACCAGACAAGGAGGGGGTCACTCTCCCCAAGACAGATTTTCAGTGAAGTGTCTTTTAGGTCAAATATGATTAGCAGTCCTGATTTTACTGTTTTTGTTTTCAGGTATTTTTCAAATAAAAACAAATGCCTAACGAATTTTTCGGTTCTCCTGGTTATTAAGTCAAAAACAGGGGGGAGAAGACGAAAAAGCCGATGCGCGATAAATCAATGATGCATGCAAAGTCAGAAAGGCGTACCTGTCTCCAGCACTCTACATGCAATATGATCCGCACATAAATGTAAAGATAGAAAATAAACTACCTAAATGATGCAGCGATGAAAACCGAGTCCTAGATGAGCAATTCTACTTGCAGAACCATCTAACTGGTCACCGACCTCCAAGCCAAAGGGTCCGATCTTGGCCCACCCCTCCTCTGCCCGATAAATCGGGGGTAGGAGAAAGCGCTTTACGGGGCAGGCTGCGGCACGTAGGCTACGAAGGAGATGAGTCAGTTATTTTTATTAATTGATTATTAGTAGGTCCAATTAAGCGCACTATAGGAACAGGCAGATAATTAAGTGTGGAGACCCTACTAATTACGACACAAGCAAGCAGAAAATCCTAAATCTAGGGGCTCGATGAAAAACCGCGTAAACACCGGAAAAGGCAGTAAAAAAAGAAAAGAAAACAAAGCCGCGAAAAAGCCGCGAAAACACTTAAGGGTCCCCCGAGCACACCGGTGCTCGGCGAAACAGACCCGCTAAGTCAAAGAGTCCAAAGAGTCCAAGTCTGAGTACCTGTATTATTACAATAATAATCAAATAAAATAAAAATAAAACCTCTCCCACTCAACTCTCCTCTCGCTCTCTCCTGCGGCTCCGTACAGAAGGGAGCTGCCTCCAAGTCCTGCGGTTGCGTCGTCTCTTCGAAAGTCGCCTCTGCGGTCCTCGGGCCCTCGCAAGAAATAGAGACAAATGGTCAAACCAAAATAATCAAATAAAGATAAGAAAAATAATTGGAAATAAAATGAAGGTATATATGCAAAAATGCAAAATAAAATAAACACTCAAAATAAAACAAAACAAAAATAAAAGAAAATAAAACAAAATAAAACAAAAATAAGATATAAACAAAAAGCCGCGAAAAGCCGCGAGCTTTGAAAGAGCCGCGAAAAGCCGCGAAAAACAAAAACGAAAATAAAATAAAAACTACTAAGCCGTGCTCCCCGGCAACGGCGCCATTCTGATGACCACGAGAAAACCGAGCGACTAAGGCAATCAGGTATCTCTACGAGGGTCGTCGCGACCTCGGTCACTCGATCGTGTCGATCAAGAAAAATAGACCACCAAATAAATGAAATCAATCAAAATACGAAATAGTGGTCCTGCTATTAATTTAACCTGGTATAGCGACCAGGGTCGAACACAAGGAGCACGGGTTGGCCTTGCGGCCTAGGAAGTAGTAAAAAAGGAAATAAAATAAAATAAGAAAATGATTTTGGTGGTTTTTAATTATTTTATATTTTTTGAATTATTAATGTATTAAGAAAATAATAAAAGCTAAGGAACTATACACTTCAACAAATTATTAAATACACTAAAAATCAACCAAAAATTATAACAAAAATGTTTTTATGTGTTTTATAATTTTTAATGTTTCTGGTGAATTTTTGGGATTTTTCTGATGTTTATTTAATCTTCTAAAAATCAAAAAGTGACGAAAACAGTAGGTTCTGTCCAGCCGAGCTAAAGGGCCTAGATAAAATATCTGAAGGCCCCAAGTTAGCTGGGAGGTAATTTTCCTGTAACGAGAATAAAACAAGGAAAATTTAGGCACCTAATTTATTATTTTTGGATTTTTGGTTTAATTATTAGAATTTTTATAAGTTTTCAAGTGTTTTTCAATTTTTAGTGGTTTTCAGTAATGAAAAATAGCCAAAATTGGCTACAAAATGAAACACAACAAAATAGACAGTAGACATTTCTTTTGGAATTTTTAGATACTATTTAATATTCTTTTGTGATTTTTAAACTTAGGCAGTAACAAAAATGGAGGTTTTTGATTTTTTAAAAATATCAAATTAAAACAAAATTGTCCCCAAATATTCCAAAAAATTTTACACTATGGCAGGAGCCATGTGTCTAATTTTCGTTGGATTTGGAGTAGTTTTGCTATTTTATTCAAAAATAAAAAGAAGCAACAGTGCACAGGGACCTATCTGCAATTATAACAAAGTTCTGGGTCCCTGGAGTAACAAGCTTGGAAAGTATAAGGGTAGGAATGCAAATTACCCCCCGGGCCACGCACGATACACGTGACTCAGGCCTGGGGGGACCTAATTGCAATTCCTATTTCTATAAATGCAAATCTTAACAAGCCAAAAACACAGGGTTAATAATGCAAATGTACCAAAATACCACGTGTCGATGCACATGTTCACCACTGTAGGGGTATAAATGCAATTCACATAAAAGATAAGGTCCACAGTGCAATTTTCACAAAAGTAAAAGAACTGAACTAGATATTTACAATACTAAATAGTAAAAACAGAAACTAAAGGGGCCTAAGAGCTATTTACCCCTTTTATTAATGTCGAGGGATGGATGCACGACGCGTGGCAGATCGGAGGGTTGGGACGACGCGCCGCACACTGAAAGGGCCCTCGGTCCGATCCGATGGCTGGAATGCTCCCACGTGTAAGATCCGACGGCTGTGATGCGTCGTGGGGCTGCGAAGAGGTCCTGGCTCGGATCGGATGGCGGTGGTGAAGCCACGTGCTAGATCTGACGGATGGGATGCGTCGTGGCTTAACCTCGCTGGCTCAACGGTGGTGATCGAACCTCGGATGATCTGACGGTGAGTGCTGCTCCGTGAATGAATGGACTAGATCTAATCTGGAGCGTCGAGGTCGATCTGACGGTGAATGAATGGACTAGATCTAATCTGGAGAGGCGAGATGGAGCGGCGGAGGGTGAGAGCCGATACCCTGCTCCGGGGCGAGCCAGGGGGGTGAAGGGTCGGAGAAGGTGGAGAGAGGTCTGGTGGACGTGGTGGTGGTGTCGGAGGGATGAATGGGTGGCCAGAGTCGATAGGCGAAGGTGGCGGAGCTAACCTACTGGAATCGGAAAAAAAATCTAAACCTAAGCTAATCTACGGGCTAAGAAGGTTACCTGGCGGATGCTGCCGACTGTGCTGGAGCTCAGGGAGCTCCCGGTCGTTGCCTGCAAGGGGCCGTCGACTCCCCGAGGCTTGGCGCGCTCGCGGCGGCGCACGGCGGAGCTAACCACCGGATCAGTGGCTCCCTAGGTGCTCGTGCCTCGCTTCCACTCCAGAAGGCTCATCTGTCACTCAGGCACTCCGGAGGAGCTCCTTGGCGGCGAGCAAGGGGTCCAAAGATAGAAGATTAGGTCGCCGGTGACGATGTTATATATGCTCATGGATCCGAGAAGGTGAAGGTCGGGCGAGAATCTCAGGACTCGGATCTATCAAACCCACCCCGGGCGAGGGTCCTGGATGATCGGAGATTAATCGGAGCCCGGGGTTAAGTGGAATGGGCGTCGGATCAGGTGGGGGATAAATGGAGAAATCGGGTCTTTGACAACCGCCCCACACCCTTTGTTAATTCGGTCAAATTAATGTCCAAAGTAATTAATGTGATTCGTTGCAGTCGGATACGAGGGGTTAATCAAAAACCACTTATCGATTAATGTGAAGTTAATTTTAAGCGGCAATTTTTTTTTCTTGGTGGAGTCCAAGGTCGATCTCAGGGAGGCATCCGTCTCCTTAGGTGAATTTAAGCAAGGATCCAAGTGTGTGATTTTCAAGGAGTAATTTTTTTTGGTCTTTTTAAATTTTTTATGCAGACTTATGTAGACAATGCAGGCCAATTTAACGTTCAATTTAATTAGGGTATCAAATGAAGTCCAAAAATTATGAAAATTGGCCAGATGGTGAATGATGATGAAATGACCTACACTAATTTTTTTGGAATTTTTCGACACTAAATAAATTTACTGTGAATTAAATGAACAGACAGGGTGATTTTAAGTATTTAATTTTTAATAAATATCAAACCACAATTTTTTCAAGAACTAAAATTATCCTACGTGGCTCTAATGATAAGGGACCTAGGAAAATTAACAGAACTTAATTTCACTGTGAAATGAATTAATTAAAATTAATCTAAAAAAATCACTTAACAATTTATTTAGGCCTCGATATGCGTGAAAATGCTATGAAATTTTTATGGTATGTTAAAAATGATGTCCTTCAGCTACTGTGAATTTTTGATGAATTTTGGAAGCACAAAGAATTAACTATAAATCAAAAGGCGTCACTGGGCAAAATATGTCAACAATTCATCAATTAATTCATTAATAATTCAAATGAACTTACAAAAATATGACACGTGGACCAATAGACATTAACAAAATTTCCAACAAAATGCAATTTTTAGAATTTCAAAATGATGTAAAATGCAATCTAGGGATGCGTGCAAACACAGGGGTGTAAATGCAATACAGGAAATTAAAATTACAATAAACAAATATGCAAACGGGGACTAAAATGCAATTACCTATAATGTGGGGAACTCTTGTGCAAAATCTCCACAGCGCACGTGCTCCTCACGTGGGTCTGCTTCACAGGGACCTCTTTGCAATTTTGGAAAGCTCCCGGGCCCTCGGTGCAATTTACCCAGGCCGCACATGCTCCTCACGTGGGCGGCCTAGGTTCGGGGGGGCTGCGGCGGCTCGGAGCGAGGTTCGGGCGCTCTGGATGTCCGGAGTGAGGCTCGGATCGTCCGAGCCTAGGCTTGGGGCCGAGGCTCGGTCTTCGTCGACGTGGCGGGCTGCGGGCCTTTGGATCAAGATCGATCCAAAGGGTGGCGGTGAAGACGCGTGGTGTTCTCCCAGGCGTGGGATCAGTGATGATCCTACGGTCGAAGGCGAGTCCGGTGGCGAGCGACGTGGCGATGTGAGAGCCGTTCGATCGATGCGATCGAACGGCAGCTGCTCTTCTTCCTCGACGGTCCTCCGCCGCCTGCGGAGGAGAAGGCGGGGCTCCGGCGAGGATGTTGTAGCTCCGCCCGTCCTTCCTCGAGGTGATGATGCTCTCCGGATTGTCGGAGATAGCCCGGAAGATGCGTTGCGAGGAGGCGGAGAAGATGGTGGTCTCAGGAGCTTCGGAAGGCGGCCTGATGACGACGGCGATGAAGCTCGAAGATGGCTCCGGCGACCTTCCGTTCAGTGAGAAGATGGGTACCTGCAAGTGTGAAATAGAGAGTCGGAGCTCGTGCTGGTGTTTATGGAGAGATAGAGGTGATCCGGTGAGGCCTAGGGCGTGAAGGAGATGGTTGGCGATGGTGCTCCAGCCAAGTGGCGGAGCTGGAGGTCGATGGTTGGTGGAGTGCGTCGTCGGTCGTCGTGAATGGTGTCGCAAGGATGAGAGCTTCGACGCGAAGCTCAGCGAGATGAAAGGGAAGCGAGAGAGTGACCGGTGGCGGCGAATAAAATCGGAGAAATCGAAGATAAAAACAAAGGACGATCGGAGGAGAAATGGAGGGATCTACCTGGGAAATGGAGCTCAGTTTTGAGCTCCAGGTCGTCGCTCGAAGGTCGGTAGGTGGCCTGAGCTCACGCAGCTCGCGGGTGGAGGCTGCAGCACGGCGGTGAAGGCCGTGGATCTCGCCGGAGTCGAATCCCCTTCTTCGCTCAACGATTCAACTAATTGCTGTCACCAACTGGTAGGTCGGAGCTCAGGGAAGCTCTCTGGAGTGGCGGATGGGGGTGAACGTTGCCGGTGGTGGCGTATTTATAAGGTGAAGTTGGTGGCGGTGTTGGCGACGAGGCGAGTTTCGAGGGCGACGTGGAGCTTCTATGGTGGAGGTGGTGGAGCGTGAGGGAGCTGGCGAGGGAGAGGGATGAGTGGGTGACGTCGTGGGGGTGTCAGCGGTGGGAGAGGGTGGCTGACGTGCAGCCGGAAATAGAAAGGGGGCGCCCCTCCCGCAAGGCAAGGGACGTGGGAGAGAGGGGCGCCCAGAGGTAGGAGATGAGGTCTCCACCGTTGGATCTTGTGATCCAACGGTGGAGATCAAGGTGTGGTGGGCGGGTAGGATGAGATCGGGGGCTCGGAGATGATGGGCTATGGTGGCGCCACGTGGCGAGCTGCTAGCGAAGCGTGAGCGAACGGCCTGGATGAGGAGATGGAGTTGATCGGAGGGCCGCGATTCGCTGGAAGAAGGGCGGCTGCGATTGAGAGATCAAGGGTCTGATCAAGCGGCGTAGATGCTGCCACGTGGAGGGCTCTGGTGAAGGCGCGAACGTGCGGCGTAGATCAAGGCAGGAGATGATTGGATGGTCCAGGAAAGGGGCGTGCGTGGAAAAGGCTGGGCCGTTGGATCTGAAGCGAGATCCAACGGCTGAGGACGCAGGCGGATGAGGCGAGGGGAAGCGGGCCGTGTGGCGCAACCAGAGGGCGCCACGTGGCCTGCTGTGAGTGGCTGGAATAAGATGCACGTGTAGAGAGAAGAGGGGACCGAATTTGGAAAAACTCAAAACATGAAAGTTGTAGATCTCGATGAGATCTACAAGTTTCATGTTGACCAAAGACGGAGATGAGGTCAAATATGATACATAAATACAAGGATACATAGATATACATAGATAGTATACAAAGTGGCCCAAAAACCCATCTTTCTCATACAAGCTCCAAATTCAATGAAATTAGTCTCATTTTAAAGGTCTTTTTAATGTGTAGTATTCTAAGAGTAGGTAGACCTAATTCGGAGTTTGCATGAGGGCTTTATTTGCATTATAATGTACAGGGGTTCTCAGGCTTTATTGGCTATTTTACAAAGGGGATTTTTGGCCTTTTTTCCCTATATTATTAACTAAGGAGTACATATTATAGAGAAGAGGTTATTTTAGTGCGTGGGTATTTTACCGGGGATTTTTGGCTTCTTATTTAAATGCAAATGAGCTACTAAAATGTATGAGTTAGGAATATATGCATGAATGCTATTTATGCAATATAAAAGGAAATATGCCTCTATTTTCTCGGGAACAAGGCTCTATTTTTGACTTTTGAAGTGATGAATCACAGATTCATCAACCCCCTATACTTAAACCTTGCTCGTCCCCGAGCAACTAAATGAAATGCAAGAGTGAAATGATTTTGGGTTCCAAACCAAGGTCATGAACAAAAGTTGAAAAATAGAGCCTGACTCGACCTTTGGATTAATTGTGTGGCGGAACCTTATTTGGACCTGCACTTAAGACCTAACAGACTTCAAGTTCCACAAGTCTTCTATTCAAGACGCCTCAATAGTCAGGTCAGAACAAATCCTCAAACGCAAATTTCTGATGACTATGATTCTTACTTGTACTGTGTAAGTGATTTGTAACTCTCCACATCAGAAACGGCTCGGAACCAGCCTCCTCTAACAAGGTAACTCAATAACCCGGTCCAGTAACTCTTTCCTCGAGGAGCGGGGTATTCCCTTCTAAGTTCAAGTGCGACCAACTCAAGAGGAGGGGGTAGAGAAGAGAATGGACGGTAGCCAGTGTAGCTACCTATCCCGGGATGCCTGACCAGTGTAGCCAAGTCATCCAGCTGCATTTCTTTACTAGTATACATACTCCGACAGGTATTTTATTTTTTTCTTGAACCTGTCTGATTTTTTTGGAGTTTTTGCATTTTTTTTGTCGAAAAGCAGCATGTACATCAGGAGTTTTTCCTCTTGAGTTAGTAGACTATCCCTCTTTTGAAGCATTATTGCAACCCACAGCATCCTGTCCTTAGATGTCAACACCACCAGACTAGGTTGAGATGCACTACCCTCCCTAGAGGAGGACGGATGTTTCCACCCGTGTGCTACTCCAAGCTAAAGGATTCTACCTCCTCACCACCTCATCAATGAAGAGCTACGTACATAGTGCTTGTCCAAGTTAGGTCATTATCTAAAAGAATTCTGCGTATGCACGAGATATTCTACTTAGACTAATCAAGATGACATGTGAACATAGACATGCAGACTCAAAGAATTAAGTCACTTGACCTGAGAGATCTTAACTCCAGTTCCTATAAGGTTCCTCTGAAATTAGGTGGATTAAGGTCAAATTAAGTCCATCCTCAATATCTACTCATAACTTGGTTCAGAACCCACTAGCTTTTCACTTTGCATATGCAAAGTATGCAGATGAGATGAGATGCTATGAAAATGCAAGACTCTTTTTATTTTTCTTTTTATATGCAGAGATGATATGCAAGAGTAAATAAGAAGCCTATTTTTATACTTTTCAAAAAAAAAATTTTTTCGATTTTTACCCACCCGTAATTATTGTAAAATATATACAAAAATACGCGAAAGTACGAGCTATGGGTAAAGTATATATGTAATATATACACGCCCCCCTATACTTAACGTGTGCTATGTCCTCAGAGCACGAAGAGCGGGGAAAAAGACATAGCTCGTGCTAAGCGTAGGAGAGCCAAAAGGAACAAAAAGTATAGAAGTCGTCTCGCCCCCCTATACTTAGGCTCTGGCAGCCTAAGAAGAAGATCAGAAATGGGGCGGACGAGGGAAAGATGAGAAATGGATGAGTATACAATGCGGGCATCGGTCCCCCCTATACTTAGGCTCAGGTCAGCCTAAGTATCGGTAGGAAATGAGTATGAGGACCAATGTGATCTGGAGAATGTACAGTGAATCGACTTGGGTGACCCCTCCCCCCTGTACTTAGGATCTGGTTATCCTAAGTATAGTCCAAGATAATGGTTCGATGAAGTGGGGATGGGATGGGTTACTAGAATCGTGGGGATAAAGGACAGGATATACAGGAAGAATGATATATACAGATGAGTCGGTCTGAATCTTTCGAAGATGCTGCTGATGGCTGGAGTTCATTGCTGCAAGGTTTCATACGCGGCTTGAGGTGTATCTGTTGTATCTGTCTCGCGCATGAATACAATCTCCTCCACATGGACTAACTGTTCATTGGAGTCAACGAAGTGCTTCAACAGCTGCCCATTTACTAGGAATGTCGGTGCGTCATCTGCGAGATTCGAGATCTCGACACATCCACTATCATGCACCGTACGGACAACAAATGGTCCCGTCCACTTAGACTTTAACTTGCCTTGGAAAATCTTCAGCCTAGCATTGAACAACCATACCTTCTGTCCAGGAACAAAGGTCTTTCGTCTGATATATCTATCATGCCAATGCTTCACCTTGTCCTTGTACACCAAACTGTTGTCGTATGCTCGGTTTCTGACTTCCACAAGCTCATTCAGATCCATGTCTCTCTGTTTCTGACCCAGGTGTGTGTTCCAGTTGACCTTCTTTATTGCCCATTCTGATTTGTGCACTAACTCTGCGGGCAAATGGCACGGCTTTCCGAATACCATTCGGAATGGGGAGGTGCCTAACGGTGTCTTGTAAGCCGTCCTATACGCCCAGAGGACTTGATCTAAGATCTGAGACCAGTCCTTCCTGTCCGGGCGGACAAGCTTTTGCAATATGGTTTTCACCTCCCTATTCGACACCTCAGCCATACCATTGGTTTGTGGGTGGTAAGGACTCGCGTCACGGTGTTCGATGCCGTAGTCCTTCTGGAGTTTCTTCACCTCCCGATTCACAAAGTGGCTACCCCCATCTGATATCATCATCTTGGAGATCCCGAACCTAGAGATTATGTTTTCTCTGATGAATTTACAGACAGTCCTGCTGTCTGCGGCTCAGGTCGGGATAGCCTTCACCCATCTGGATAGATAATCTACCGCAAGGAGGATATATTCGAACCCGTGGCTGACAGGGAACGGGCCCATGAAATCGATGCCCCAGGTGTCAAAGACATCGCAAATGTTGACCGGCTGCATTGGCATCTCATCCTTGGAACCAACGGTTCCTCCCATTCTTTGGCAAATTGGGCACGACTTCGCGAAGGCAGTGGCATTGCGAAACAGAGTCGGCCAGTAGAAGCCACACTGAAGTACCTTCCATGCGGTCCTCTTCCCGGAGTGGTGTCCTCCTGCCTCTAAGCTATGGCATAAAGAAAGGACACTCTGGTATTCCTCCTGAGGAATACAACGTCTCCAGACACAATCCGGTCCTTCAAAGAAAAGGATCGGATCCTCCCAATGGTAGTGTCTAGCATCCGACTTTAGTCGGTCGATTTGGCTCTTGGGCCAATCCTCGGAAACTTTCTTGGAGACAAGATAGTTCACGATATTGGCGTACCATGGGAGTGAGTCGATAACAAAAATCGACTCGTCAGGGAAGGAGTCTCGAATCGGGGAAACCTCGGAAGTATTAAGATCTTCGAGACGAGAAAGATGATCGGCCACTACGTTCTTCTTTCCAGGTTTATCACGGATGTCCAAATCAAACTCCTGGATAAGTAAAATCCAATGAAGAAGACGTGCCTTCGCGTCCTTCTTCTCCATCAAATATCGTAGTGCCGTGTGGTCTGTGAACACAGTTACCTTGGATCCGATTAAGTGAGATCTGAATTTGTCCACGGCAAACACTACCGCAAGCATTTCCTTTTCTGTAACTGTATAGTTACGCTGAGCAGAATCAAGCACTTTGCTTGCGTAGTGAATTGCGAACGGGACGCCGTCTCTTCTTTGTCCCAATACAGCCCCAACAGCATAATCTGAGGCGTCCGTCATGATCTCAAAAGGTAGAGACCAATCTGGGGTTTGTAAGATGGGTGCGTCCATGATCATTCCTTGTAACAGCTTAAAGGCCTCAAGACATTTGTGATCTACAATAAACTCCGTGTCTTTGCCTAAAAGCTCAGTTAGCGGTCGGGCAATCTTAGAAAAATCCTTGATAAATCTTCGATAAAATCTGACATGCCCGAGGAACGACCGCAACTGCCTTACGTTGGTTGGTGGCTGGAGTCGTCTGATCACGTCCACCTTGGCAGGGTCAACCTCCATTCCTCTCTTGGAGATGACATGCCCCAACACTATGCCCTCCGTCACCATGAAGTGACTTTTCTCCCAGGAGAGCACCAGATTGACCTCACAACATCTTTTGAGGACTCGGTCCAGATTCCTAAGACAGGAATCAAAAGAATCGCCGTGGACCGAGAAGTCATCCATGAAGACTTCCAGGAATTCGCCGACCATTTCGGCGAATACAGCAATCATGCACCTTTGAAAAGTACCTGGAGCATTGCATAGCCCAAAAGGCATGCACCTGAAAGCATAGGTACCAAAGGGGCATGTAAACGTGGTCTTTTCCTGGTCCTCCGGAGCTATGGCTACTTGATTGTAGCCCGAGAACCCATCAAGGAAGCAGAAGAATTCTTTCCCCGCTAATCTTTCTAGGATCTGATCAATGAACGGTAGGGGGAAATGATCCTTCTTCGTCGCGGCATTCAGGCGTCTGTAATCCACACAGACGCACCACGACGTGGGTACTCTAGTCACGATCTCCTCTCCGTCCTCGTTGGTGGTCGTCTGAATTCCCGACTTTTTCGGGACAACATGGATTGGGGCCACTCACTTCGAGTCGGAGATTGGGTAAATGAAACCCGCGTCGCACCATTTTTCTATCTCTTTTTTCACAACCTCTCGTAAATTTGGATTCAACCGGCGTTGGAATTCACGAGAGGGTTTGGCTTCTTTCTCCAAGTAAATATGGTGCGAACACAGAGCGGGATTTATTCCGTGGAGATCGGAAATGCTCCAGCCTATTGCCTTGCGGTTCTTCTCCAGGATCTCTAGCAAGCGAGATTCCTGCTCCTCGGTCAATTGCGAACTGATAATGATCGGAAATTTTTGTCTTGGCCCGCAAGGAAGGCATATTTCAGGGTTGTGGGTAGAGGTTTGAGCTCAGGAATAGTGTGATCGTCTAAGAAGTCTAGCTCAATCTGATCTGGTTCGGTGTTGGAAGTGGCTGGATCATGTTCTGTAATAGCTGCCACCAAGCGCGGCTCTGGAGTCGGATCGTCAAAAGTTTCCATACAATCGGGAAACGCCTCGTCCGACTCGTCATCCTCATCTTCCGATTGTCCTAAGGATGTAAGGACTGACAGGCCCAACTGGGCCTCTACGTCATCGAAGATGTAGGGCGATGCAGGTTCAGAGTTGTACTCGTTCCTGAGGATCTCGCAGACTGACTCATGCACTGGATCATCTTCAAAGGAGATGGACACATCGATGCTGGCTGGGTTATGTCTCCATGGCCCAACTACGTCTACATGCTCACAGTCTGTTCCGGTAGAAGAGTACTCGGTGCTGGATTCGGAGTCCGGTCTCTGCCATCTCGTCTGCTTCATCTCAAGTTCCTCATCTCCGCCTGGAGTTTGGAACTGAATCTTCCCATTCTTATAATCAAATAAGGCCCCTGCTGTTCTGAGGAAGGGCCTACCTAAAATGATCTGGGAATCTCTCCAATTACGAGGGGTTTCCATATCTAGGACAGTGAAGTCCACCATGTATTCTTGTCCCTCGACTTTGATCACAATGTTCCTTAACTCTCCTTGGGACCTCTTAGTAGATTTGTCAACAAACTGCAGAATAGCTCTAGATTTCCTAAGAGGTTCGAGATTAAGCCGCTCATAGAGGGCTGTGGGCATTAAGTTGATCGAGGAACCATTGTCCAGGAGAGTGCGTGCAAACGCGATGTCATCAACATGACTCACTACATAATGTGCACCCATGTCTCTTCGTTTCCGAGGAAACGAGTTCTTTATTGCACAAGTCGTGGCTACTGATGAAACGTGTTTCTCAACACGACTTTTGGTCTTCCTGCTAACCCTAGTAGGTGTGCATCTCACCTTAAGGTATTTTTGGAATGCAGGGCTCATTTCCACGAACTTGTTAAAAGGGATTGTGACCTTGATGTGTTTATTGCAAAATTCAGCCATCTCAGGGTCATCTTTTTGGATTTTTTTGATTTTCTTCTTTCCACCCTTGAGAGCTCGGGGGAAAGGGATTATTGACTCCAACTCAGGTTCTGAAACTGAAATTTTCTCATTAATTTCTGGAACTGAGTTTTTGACATGACTCTGACTCTGATACAGACCCGGACTCTGACTCTGACTAAAAGGAAAATGCTGAGACGAAACTGGTGACGATTCTTCCGCTTCTTCTGGACGATCCTCCTCAGATGGAGGTGCGGGCTCTTCATCGGTGACGTCTGACTCTATGCGACTGCGGGACTGATGCTTCGAGGACTCAGATGTCCTCTTCTTCCGCCGGTGGTGATGGTGCTGCTCCTCCTCTTCTTCCTCCGAATTCTCCTCAGGTAGATTCTCGGAGGCTCATTCCTTTTGTGCTCGTGCCCGATCAGGTATGGTCACGGTCCTTCCGCTCCTGAGGGACATATGATTAACATTATCGTACGAAAGGATCTCATGTTCAGATAGATAATTATCTGAATAATATACCTGATCTCGAGGTCGGTTCTGGCCCTGGTGTACGCTGTTCGGGTTGGCTTGAACCTGTGCGGGAATTGGGGTCCTTGGCGCCATTTGTTGGTCCTGGGCACGAGAGACCCGATTGATGTCGGTTCTCATGTCCAGGTAGTCATTCTGCATTTGTTGGACCCTATCAGACAGGGTCTGGATCGCCAAGGTGAGGGACTCCAATTCGGTGGGCTGGGCTGGCTGCTGAGTGGATGCGGTCCTGTACTGGCCCTGCTGGCCGTGCCGATACTGCTGCTGATGGGACGATGCTGGCCCCTGCTGGTAGGTGCGCTGCTGCGGCTGGTACCCCTGTTCTTGCCTGGACTGGTATCGCGGGACTGTGACGGGCCTGGTCTCTTAGTAGACTGGGGTTGGGCGGTGTGCCTGATCCTTCCCCATCTCGATTTGCCGGACTAGCGGGTCACGGCTATACCAAAGCCCGTTGATCTCGTATACAGGCAGAGGCTCCTCGTATTCCGTTTCCACTGGTGGGGGTGCATGATGGTTCGGCTGGGTATAAGTCTGATCCCAGCTGCTTTGAGACCCCGGTGCATGTTCCTGTACAAGATGGACTCGGTGTACAGGTACAGGTGGTGCAGAAGGGGTGGGTAGCTTGATCTTAGCTACCTTTTCAGAGAGTTCCTCCACTTTCTTGGGAAGGCTCGAAAGAGACTCCATCTCCGCGACTCTCTTGTGGATCTGCTCGACCATGGTAAGCTTGTCGGCTATCATCCCCATGCTGGGGATGAGGTCCTCAGTCAGATCTGCAACAGTCCTTCTAGTTGTCTCATTGGATAAGATTGAGGGAGACAACTGATAGGCCCTTGTGGCCTGTGACCTGCCGGTTTCTGCCATCTGTTCTAGGATCTTCCATACAGCGTGCTCGTTCTTGTTCAGATAGCTTCCTCCACAGGCGGCGCTGACTAACCCCTGCATCTCCGGGGTTAGACCACAGAACAAGGTCTGGACTAAGATTGCCTTAGAAATGCCGTGGCATGGGCATTTCTGTACTAAGTCATTGAACCTGTCCCAAGCCTCATGGAACGGTTCGCTGGGTCCTTGAGCGAAGCTGGCGATCTTTGTTCTCATCTGATTAGTTCTACTGAGAGGGTAGAACTTCTTCAAGAAAAGGTCCTTGAACTGCATCCAGGTAGTACATACCACCCCTAAGTTTTTCAGCCAATGAGCAGCCTTATATCCTAAGGCAAACGGGGTGGCCTTCAGCCGGATATAATCTTGGCCAACATTAGGATGGCTAAGATTGTTGCACACTAATTCGAAGTCACGGAGGAAGGTGTATGGTTCTTCACTGAGGTTTCCGTTGAACTTCGGGAGCAGACTGAGGAAGTGGGGCTTCAGCTCGAATGCCTGGTCGGGAACTGCAGGTGCTAACCAGTTTTGGATCTCGTTCTCCGCCGGGTTGTAGGTATCGACCATTGGTCGGTCGATCCCTTCAGCTACTATGATCTGTCCCATCCGCGCCGTAAGATCTGCATTTTTCTGTTCGGCTTCGGCGAGGCGTCTAAGAATTTGTCGCATCTGGTCCTCATCTGGCGGCATCCTTGGCGGCATTTCGCCCTCTAGTTCTGGGAATTGGAAAATAAGATCGGTGTTAGAGGGAAAATCAAGGAAGGGATTACCGAGGCAATGGTCTTCCTCGGTAATCTCGGAGGAGATAAAAGGGTTCGTTTGAGAGTAACCACCCTGAGCATGAGGGAACCAGGACTCAAGAGGGTCATGAGTCCTGGGTGGTCCAAGGTGCGCTCGGACCGAGAAAGACGAGTTACTTGGAGGACTCATAGAGAGATCAGTGAATAGCGCGTCGAGATCTCCCCAATCACTCATCTTGATGAAGCGGGAAGAAGATAGGATTTTACTCCTACCTGAAGCAAGTAACAAGAACAATCCAAGACCCTGGGTTCACACTCAACAAAGTGAAGGACTCAAAGTTGAGTCCAATTTATCTTGTAGTTTTTAAGTGTGATATTCAATCAAAAATAGCAAGGATTACGCGGCCTAGAGGGAAGTCGGCTCAGAGCCGGATGCGTCTTCCCTGTTTATCTTGTCATCTAAGATACCGTCGCTCCTTCCTTTCTTCGCTCATATCCCAAGCCGATGGATTCAGTGACCACGCCCCTATCTAGCTGCAAGCAGGCGGAGGCTGACAAGGCCGGAACTTCACCCCGGGGGGTTACTGGCAGCTTGTCGCAAAGTACCGTAATTTCTCCCCTATCTACCTGAGACAGGCGGAGGCTACTTGGTACTAGTCAAAGAATTTGAAATTATTCAGCTTGTGATATTTGCTAGGATCAGTTAGAACGTGATATGGAAGACGGGGATTTGGGCTCTACCTTAGGGTGTTCACACACACTCAGGTACCCTCACTCAGCCTGAAAACAAGGTCGGGGATTAATCTCCCGCAAACAATTTTCAAATTTTATTCTTTTTTTGGTCAATACTGTTAGCAGTCCCGATTTTAAATTTAAGTTATCACTTTAATTAGTCCACCACAAAGCACGCCTATCAGACAGTCCCAATTTCCTGTTTAATTTAAGTGAGAAAATAGGAGGGGGAAATCGAGAAAAGCCGATGCACGAAAAATCGATGATGCGGATGCTGAGTAGAGAATACTTACAGTGATCCCTTAGCTTTTTTTATGCAGGATGCAAAACAGAATTGAAAACTTTACTCTACATGCAAATGCAATCGATGAAAAGCCGCTCCTAGACAGGCATTTCTATTAGCGTGAAGAACAGTTTAATTTTGACTAAGTCCTGCGGTTTAGGTGCGTCTTTTATGTGTGATGTGTGGTCCTATTGATTACGAGCACAAACAATTCCTAGAGTGGCTCGAGGAGCCGTTAGTGCAAGCTAAGTTACAATCACCCACACAGCACACGGACACAGTTCCACTATCTTTACACGCGCGAGATCCCAAACGGGAACCGCTGGAAATGATGCAAAAGAAAAAGAAATAAAATGAATAAAAAAATACAATGCCTCTCTTTCACTCAAAAATTTAAATGCTATGTCCTCGAAGCGTAGCCGACTCCTCGCGGTCCTCGCACAAAAAATAATTGGAGGTCAGAGAGTTACAAAAATAAAATAATGCAAAAATAAATGAGAGAAAATAATTACAAGAAAATCGGGGGTCAGACTACCCGGGGAAGGAAAATCACACACTCAAAAATTTGCTAAAAATTAACCTAAGCCGTGCCTCCCCGGCAACGGCGCCATTTTGACAACCGCCCCGCACCCTTTGTTAATTCGGTCAAATTAATGTCCAAATTAATTAATGTGATTCGTTGCAGTCGGATACGAGGGGTTAATCAAAAACCACTTATCGATTAATGTGAAGTTAATTTTAAGCGGCAATTTTTTTTCTTGGTGGTGTCCAAGGTCGATCTCAGGGAGGCATCTGTCTCCTTAGGTGAATTTAAGCAAGGATCCAAGTGTGTGATTTTCAAGGAGTAATTTTTTTTGGTCTTTTTAATTTTTTTATGCAGACTTATGTAGACAATGCAGGCCAATTTAACGTTCAATTTAATTAGGGTATCAAATGAAGTCCAAAAATTATGAAAATTGGCCAGATGGTTAATGATGATGAAAATGACCTACACTAATTTTTTTGGAATTTTTCGACACTAAATAAATTTACTGTGAATTAAATGAACAGACAGGGTGATTTTCAGTATTTAATTTTTAATAAATACCAAACCACAATTTTTTCAAGAACTAAAATTATCCTAGGTGGCTCTAATGATAAGGACCTAGGAAAATTAACAGAACTTAATTTTACTGTGAAATGAATTAATTAAAATTAATCTAAGAAAATCACTTAACAATTTATTTAGGCCTCGATATACGTGAAAATGCTATGAAATTTTTATGGTATGTTAAAAATGATGTCCTTAAGCTACTGTGAATTTTTGATGAATTTTGGAAGCACAAAGAATTAACTATAAATCAAAAGGCATCACTGGGCAAAATATGTCAACAATTCATCAATTAATTCATTAATAATTCAAATGAATTTACAAAAATATGACACGTGGAACAATAGACAGAGGACAAAATTTCCAACAAAATGCAATTTTTAGAATTTCAAAATGATGTAAAATGCAATCTAGGGATGCGTGCAAACACAGGGGTGTAAATGCAATACAGGAAATTAAAATTACAATAAACAAATATGCAGACAGGGACTAAAATGCAATTACCTATAATGTGGGGGACTCTTGTGCAAAATCTCCACAGGGCACGTGCTCCTCACGTGGGTCTGCTTCACAGGGACCTCTTTGCAATTTTGGAAAGCTCCCGGGCCCTCGGTGCAATTTACCCAGGCCGCACGTGCTCCTCACGTGGGCGGCCTAGGTTCGGGGGGGCTGCGGCATCTCGGAGCGAGGTTCGGGCGCTCTGGAGGTCCGGAGTGAGGCTCGGATCGTCCGAGCCTAGGCTTGGGGCCGAGGCTCGGTCTTCGTCGACGTGGCGGGCTGCGGGCCTTAGGATCAAGATCGATCCAAAGGGTGGCGGTGAAGATGCGTGGCGTTCTCCCAGGCGTGGGATCAGTGATGATCCTACGGTCGTAGGCGAGTCCGGTGGCGAGCGATGTGGCGATGTGAGAGCCGTTCGATCGATGCGATCGAACGGCAGCTGCTCTTCTTCCTCGACGGTCCTCCGCCGCCTGCGGAGGAGAAGGCGGGGCTCCGGCGAGGATGCTGTAGCTCCGCCCGTCCTTCCTCGAGGTGCTGACGCTCTCCGGATTGTCGGAGATAGCCCGGAAGATGCGTTGCGAGGAGGCGGAGAAGATGGTGGTCTCAGGAGCTTCGGAAGGCGGCCTGATGACGACGACGATGAAGCTCGAAGATGGCTCCGGCGACCTTCTGTTCAGTGAGAAGATGGGTACCTGCAAGTGTGAAATAGAGAGCCAGAGCTCGTGCTGGTGTTTGTGGAGAGATGGAGGTGATCCGGTGAGGCCTAGGGTGTGAAGGAGATGGTCGGCGATGGTGCTCCGACCAAGTGGCGGAGCTGGAGGTCGATGGTTGGTGGAGTGCGTCGTCGGTCGTCGTGAATGGTGTCGCGAGGATGAGAGCTTCGACGCGAAGCTCAGCGAGATGAAAGGGAAGCGAGAGAGTGACCGGTGGCGGCGAATAAAATCGGAGAAATCGAAGATAAAAACAAAGGACGATCGGAGGAGAAATGGAGGGATCTACCTGGGAAATGGAGCTCAGTTTTGAGCTCCAGGTCGTCGCTCGAAGGTCGGTAGGTGGCCTGAGCTCACGCATCTCGCGGGTGGAGGCTGCAGCACGGCGGTGAAGGCCGTGGATCTCGCCGGAGTCGAATCCCCTTCTTCGCTCAACGATTCAACTAATTGATGTCACCAACTGGTAGGTCGGAGCTCAGGGAAGCTCTCTGGAGTGGCGGATGGGGGTGAACGTTGCCGGTGGTGGCGTATTTATAAGGTGAAGTTGGTGGCGGTGTTGGCGACGAGGCGAGTTTCGAGGGCGACGTGGAGCTTCTATGGTGGAGGTGGTGGAGCGTGAGGGAGCTGGCGAGGGAGAGGGATGAGTGGGTGACGTCGTGGGGGTGTTAGCGGTGGGAGAGGGTGGCTGACGTGCAGCCGGAAATAGAAAGGGGGTGCCCCTCCCGCAAGGCAAGGGACGTGGGAGAGAGGGGCGCCCAGAGGTAGGAGACGAGGTCTCCACCGTTGGATCTTGTGATCCAACGGTGGAGATCAAGGTGTGGTGGGCGGGTAGGATGAGATCGGGGGCTCGGAGATGATGGGCTATGGTGGCGCCACGTGGCGAGCTGCTAGCGAAGCGCGAGCGAGCGGCCTAGATGAGGAGATGGAGTTGATCGGAGGGCCGCGATTCGCGGGAAGAAGGGCGGCTGCGATTGAGAGATCAAGGGTCTGATCAAGCGGCGTAGATGCTGCCACGTGGAGGGCTCTGGTGAAGGCGCGAACGTGCGGCGTAGATCAAGGCAGGAGATGATCGGATGGTCCAGGCAAGGGGCGTGCATGGAAAAGGCTGGGCCGTTGGATCTGAAGCGAGATCCAACGGCTGAGGACGCAGGCGGATGAGGCGAGGGGAAGCGGGCTGCGTGGCGCAACCAGAGGGCGCCACGTGGCCTGCTGTGAGTGGCTGGAATAAGATGCACGTGTAGAGAGAAGAGGAGACCGAATTTGGAAAAACGCAAAACATGAAAGTTGTAGATCTCGATGAGATCTACAAGTTTCATGTTGACCAAAGACGGAGATGAGGTCAAATATGATACATAAATACAAGGATACATAGATATACATAGATAGTATACAAAGTGGCCCAAAAACCCATCTTTCTCATACAAGCTCCAAATTCAATGCAATTAGTCTCATTTTAAAGGTCTTTTTAATGTGTAGTATTCTAAGAGTAGGTAGACCTAATTCGGAGTTTGCATGAGGGCTTTATTTGCATTCTAATGTACAGGGGTTCTCAGTCTTTATTGGCTATTTTACAAAGGGGATTTTTGGCCTTTTTTCCCTATATTATTAACTAAGGAGTACATATTATAGAGAAGAGGTTATTTTAGTGCGTGGGTATTTTACAGGGGATTTTTGGCTTCTTATTTAAATGCAAATGAGCTACTAAAATGTATGAGTTAGGAATATATGCATGAATGCTATTTATGCAATATAAAGGGAAATATGCCTCTATTTTCTCGGGAACAAGGCTCTATTTTTGACTTTTGAAGTGATGAATCACAGATTCATCAGTCTTCTACCCAGATCCGCGGGGAAGAGGGTCCGCGGGGGAAGTTGACAGGGGTCAACAAACCCCCGTGGACCAATCAGGAGCCACCAAGCATTAATCATTTGTTTATTTATTTTGAGGTAGAAAATGATTGAATTAATAAAAACTTAAAACATGAAATATTTTTATTTTATTTTTTTCTATTTTTTAGTGATTTTTAATTAATTTTTCGAAATAAAAATAAGGTATATACATTATATAGCTATATATAGGTATATGTACACTATATAGGTTTTAAATTTTTGATTTTTTAATTGTTATTTTTATACAATTTTATTCCCATTTTATATTTTATTTATTTATATTATAAAATAAGGAATAAAAAGACATTTTTATTTCATTTTTAGTATTTATATACATAGGTAAAATAAATACATATGTACATTTATATACATGGTATATTTACAATATATTTTTGTGTTTTTAATTTTGTTATTTTTATTTTGTTTTTGTTTTAATTGTTTTTATTTTATTTATTTACATTATATAATGTAGAATATTTACAAAATATTTGGAAATTAATTTTTTTTATTTATAAGGCTGAATAAATATGTAGGTAGGTGATCTATGTACATGATGAGTGATGTTTTTATCTTCTTTTTGATTTTTATCTTTTTCTTTTGTTTTTATACTTATAAGTATATACAAATATTTACAAGCATATTTTAAGCTATTTTTGTGAGGAAAATACTTACACACATGAGCCCCTATCTCCCTCTACTTTGGCTTTTATGCGGTCAGGCCCATGCTGAGCCCTCCCTTGGGTTAGGTTGCTCAATATTTATTCTAAATATTTCCCTCTTTTTCTTTTTAATCTTTATTCTTTTATTTTTGCACAAAAACATGCTAATTATAGATTTTTACACAATGCATGCTTTTGGTAATTATTTGTATTTACACATATCTACATGCATTTGCAAAGGTTTTTGTAGCTAAAATATAAGAATAAAGAGTGATGAATGAGTATTTATCAAGCAGGTACATAATGGAAACCACGATTCCATCTAAATTAAGTATCAAGTTGTTTCCACGTTATTTCTCTTCGAGTGTTGCACCACCAATTCCAGTGGGGGAATTTGTAATCTACTCTTCTTTCAAAACGTGAATGCCACCATTGAGAGATCGTAGGTCCAAAGATCAAACCATTATTAGCTTGCCATCATTGACATCTCCACGATAAAGAGGAACATGCCACCTCCAAGGCATATAAATACATCACACCTCTTTTCTGGTAGGAGGCAAGTATTTCTCTACTTCTTCTTCTCTTGTTTCCTTTTGTTGAAAAGATGGGGAGAAGTTCTAAGAGCTTGGGTATTGCCTTAATCTTCTTGCTTTTCGTGAGCACCACTTCAGCAGCGCGAGTGTTAACAACATACGCATCAGGAGGAGGTGGTGGAGGAGGTGGTGGTGGAGGTGGAGGTGGAGGTACTGGAGGTGGATCTGGGTTTGGATCGGGCTCTGGTTATGGCTCCGGATTCGGAAAGGGTGGAGGAGGAGGAGGTGGTGGTGGTGGTGGTGGCGGAGGCGGGGGAGGTGGCGGTGGTTCTGGAAATGGTGCAGGAGCCGGATCGGGATACGGCTCAGGGTATGGCTCCGGTTCTGGATACGGTTTCGGAAAGGGAAGGGGTGGAGTAGGAGGTGGTGGAGGGGGTGGCGGTGGAGGCGGGGGTGCGGCTTCTGGAAATGGTTCCGGATCTGGCTATGGTTTTGGAAAGGGTAGCGGTTTTGGTGGAGCTAAAGGCGGTGGGGGTGGGGGTGGTGGAGGAGGTGGTGGTGGTGGAGGTGGGGTAGGTGGTGGTCATGGATCCGGGTATGGATCGGGTTCTGGTGGAGGATTCGGTGGTGGGAAGGGTGTAGGTGGAGGCGGAGGTGGTGGCGGTGGAGGTGGAGGTGGCGGTGCGGGCGCGGGAAGTGGCTCAGGGCATGGCTCCGGTTCTGGTTACGGTTTTGGGAAGGGAAGAGGTGGCGGAGGAGGTGGTGGAGGGGGTGGTGGTGGAGGCGGGGGTGTAGCTTCTGGAAATGGTTCTGGATCTGGTTTCGGATTCGGAAAGGGAAGTGGTTTTGGTGGAGCCAAAGGTGGTGGGGGTGGAGGTGGTGGTGGAGGAGGAGGTGGTGGCGGTGGTGTAGGTGGTGGTCAGGGATCCGGGTATGGAGCTGGTTCGGGTGGAGGATTCGGCGGTGGTAAGGGCGTCGGTGGAGGAGGTGGTGGCGGTGGAGGAGGTGGTGGAGGCGGGTCTAGTGGCTCGGGTCAAGGCTCAGGATCTGGATTTGGCTCAGGAGCTGGGTACGGTAAATCAGGCGGCGGAGGTGGCGGAGGAGGCGGCGGTGGTGGTGGTGGCGGCTCGACTGCCGGAAATGGTTCGGGCTCCGGATATGGATCTGGATCTGGTTTTGGATATGGTCACACGAACTAGACGACTTGTGCCTAATCGTCATCTTTGTGAGAACGTAAAGAAGTCGTTCTTCCATTAATAAGAGTGGTCATAAACCCCACTTGTTTCTAATAATTTTATGTATATCGGAATAAAGATATGGAAGAATCGATTTTATCTAGTAAAGTGGAGTTACGCATTGGATAGAAACGAGTACTTACAAATCTTCACTCGTAATGCATAATCGTGGTTGGCATGTCATTCTTCACAATTCGAGGTGCTCATTTACCACCCTCATCATGGGTTTGTGCGTTGTGTCTCAACTATTACTTATTATGGTCTTGTGGGTAAAAATTCCTGCGAATATATACATTGTGGATGATTCAAGTCTATCACTTTATTTTCTTCCTATCAATACAACCCAAATTGTGCATGATCAAGATATACTCAGACGATGGATTAGAATTACGGATTGTGATTCTCAATCATTGGCAAAGACCATGGGTTGAATGCTTTCGATCATTTTATCGTAAATTTAATGTCTTGCGAACTCTTGAATCCCTCCCATATTGGGTAAGTGATCGATGTTGTGGGCATACCTAGCTTTGAACAAACACTGCGATCTTCACATCTCCCTTGAAAACTTTTCAAGGGCTTGCAACCCGAGCCACTATTTGTAAAGAGTTGACGGTGAATATAATGCCACACTAATCATTACATCTTTTACCTGCTTGCAAAGTTTTGGCTTGTGTTTTTTGATTCATATATACTGATGGCACATTTCTTTATATATCATACAATTGCAGCTCACGGATAGAGAGGAACGTCCATATAAAAAGAAATATATTATCATCTATATCTCCATACGTAGTAATGATGAATCATAAAACTATTGCAAAGGTCATCTTCTCGTTGATTCCAGCGATTCTTCGATACTTCCGACACCCGTTGAGAGTTTTAGGAGGTCTTCAATTTATTAAAGAGGAAGGTGGACTAAAGCCTAATTGGTTTATGAATACAGGCTATAAATCATCATCATGTACATAATGATTGTCTGCTTATGTCCATGCTGAGGTCAAAAGAAACAGAAACACCAACCATATAGTTAATGCATTTGATGAGGGGAGGCCGCAGGGAATGATTTATAATTAGTTGGCTTTCAATCTAAAGAAAGCATATATAGTTATTTACATATCAGTATCGAAGCATGTTTCGTGCAACTGCGATAATATCTGATGTTGTGATGTTCCGACGTGATCGGTCATGCTAAAATTGTTATCTAGTTTTTATTTAACTCATGTGAAGATTCAAGATGTTGCCAACTATTGTTTTCGATCTTGTATACTAAAAGAAGGGAGGCGATCGTATAAGGACGTTGTTTTCAAACCTTGTTTTTTTCTTTCAATTGGCGAAATCAAAAACTACATGACCCTCGGAAACCGAAATAAGCAGATCTAGGACATCAGAGCACCATCATCTGAAAAAAACTCAACTATAATCCATACCTCAAAGGGATATATAAAGAGAATTTGAAGTCTCTAAAGCTCAGGAATCGGTGGAGAAGAACTAGGGGTTGTTTTGCAAAAATCGCCAAGTCGGATGATTTACATAGTTTTTATTTTTGCCAGAAATCGGTTTTATAGATTTTGTATTTTCTCAATCTATGCGTAGAAATAAGCCAAAAGCACATCATTCAATTAATCGCATTTTCAGCCGACTAATCTCACCTTGAGTAAACGACTGGGTTCACCAATTGATTATTCTCGAGAGACTAAGCCGATATTTTGGACTCGATTTTCAATCGATCAACATTTTTCTCCAGTAGCCTATTTTGATCTCCAGTCCACTAATATAAAGGACTAGTCAACTAAAGCCCGCACCAGAAAAAAAGGCTTACATTCTACTCATTTTATATCGGCTCGTATTACTTACATGTCAGCAATATCTTTGTTAAGCCGACTAACCCAAGAAGTGCAACGGAGTAGTCCTTACTCCAACTTTCATATTTTTTTATCGTCGTACTCACCAAAGTACTTTCAATCGACTATTGTCCCAACCTAGTCGATTAATTTGATTCTCAATCGACCAGCTAAGTTTTTCCTTCTATCTAATTCCGTGCATAATCTAATATTTTCTTCTATGCGTTGCCTAAGGCACCTAACGGCTATTTTGATGTTTTAAAATAGGACCCTAATGACCATGTGGCAGGATATACAACATAGACTACAATAATACTTATCTAAGTGGAGGACGGTGCTCGAATCTGTGTGCTTTTCAAGTTTTTAAAGCTCCCTGCATTCTCAAGCGTCCTTCATCATTCTCGAGCCATTGTCTTGCTCGATGTTGTTCGCAATATTGTGAATTGAATATTATTGCTACTCATTTATCCTCAGCATATTGTAGGCAGATATGCGGCGTGTGCGTTCGTTTCTCCATAGAGGAGAATTCTTCTCGGGGGGGTTGTCCAGATGCGCGAGATCGTTAGCGGATGTGCTTTCCTCGATTCAAGTGGCTCGAATAGCGGAAGAAAACTTCGTTGAGAGAGCGAAGGGGAAAGCCTAGAATGGGATTTTTACCCGATTTGTGCGATGTTGAAATCTACATGTGGATTGAGTGTTTCGGATTGAGATCCGGTTATCGTAATTAATAAAGTCGTTTACCTTGTGAGTTCCTAATTTCCTACATATTTAGATTTGGATATCGTAAATGATTCATTAGGGGATCATCATATCCAAGTGGACATGTATACATGACGTTGATGTGCAATTATATATAACGAAAACAATGCCTTTAATTTGTGGAAGCAAGCCATGCATGTCATTGCCATGACACGTTAAATTTAATTTCTCGTATACATATGGTGCCATTTAATTTCTAGTATTCTTTGATGCATTTTTAATATGAAAATAATTATCCATCGAAAGACTCCAGTACAATTGGAACAAGCCATTACGCCTGATAACTATGCTATTTAAGGGTGTAATCTGACTTGGAGGCGAGCTCGTTCTCACGTCAATAAATTTGCATAGTATTTTCTTGTCAAAGTGTAGTGTACAATCTCGCATGGACCACTATACTTAGGATCTTGAGATATTCTTTTACCATCTATATATGTCGTTGGACTATCCACCCATCTTTATTGTTGATTCGAGGTTGCTAATGTTTAAGTTCTAATGTATGCAACTTCCGCGATAAGAAGTTGATCTTTGCCACCAAAATAGCGACTGTACTTGAGAGCAAGCATGCTAAAAGATAACACAAACTTTATCCGTATGTATATACTTCATAATCTGTGCTTGGGACATTATTCTTAAAAATCTGTGATATTAATTTACCATCCTTATGGTGGGTGCACTGTGTCCTTACCTGGGATTTGTTGGTAACGAAAACTGTGTTTGTAGTCTCATTTACGAGCTTTCGTGGCAAATATATAGATCATTGCAGAATGTTATTCCATCTATCAGAATGGCATTTTCATGTTGTATATAAATTTCCTCTCGAACGATATCGAAAGCTAGGATTCCCAGAAATGAACATGGTGAGTTTCAACTGAGCGAATCGATTTTAAAAGTTATATTTGAATAGAAAATCATTCTCAAGGGTAACTCTAGAATTGGGAAGCTAATATGGAGGTATACGACCAAGCACCATTGCTCCGAAGTGCCTTGTGCACTGTTAACTGTTGAGGCTTGGCACGTGGTTGTGCAACTAAATTGGGCATCATTTTTTCCTTGGTTAAGGTACGAGCCCTTGGTCTTGTCTTCATGAAGTCATGAGTGTCGAGAATAAATTTTCGGTGATATGCACAACCTATGCAATATAAAATTATCCATTGCAGGCGTAGAGCAGGTACATAATGGAAACCATGATTCCAGCTAAATTAAGTATCAAGTTGTTTCCACGTTGATTACTCTTCGAGTGTTGCACCACCAATTCCAGCGGGGGAATTTGTAATCTACTCTTCTTTCAAAACGTGGATGCCACCATTGAGAGATCGTAGGTCCAAAGATCAAACCATTATTAGCTTGCCATCGTTGACATCTCCACGATAAAGAGGAACATGCCACCTCCAAGGCATATAAATACATCACACCTCTTTTCTGGTAGGAGGCAAGTATTTCTCTACTTCTTCTTCTCTTGTTTCCTTTTGTTGAAAAGATGGGGAGAAGTTCTAAGAGCTTGGGTATTGCCATAATCTTCTTGCTTTTCGTGAGCACCACTTCAGCAGCGCGAGTGTTAACAACATACGCATCAGGAGGAGGTGGTGGAGGAGGTGGTGGTGGAGGTGGAGGTGGAGGTACTGAGGTGGATCTGGGTTTGGATCGGGCTCTGGTTATGGCTCCGGATTCGGAAAGGGTGTAGGAGGAGGTGGTGGTGGTGGTGGAGGCGGGGGAGGTGGCGGCGGTTCTGGAAATGGTGCAGGAGCCGGATCGGGATACGGCTCGGGGTATGGCTCTGGTTCTGGATACGGTTTCAAAAAGGGAAGGGGTGGAGTAGGAGGTGGTGGAGGGGGTGGCGGTGGAGGCGGGGGTGCGGCTTCTGGAAATGGTTCCGGATCTGGCTATGGTTTTGGAAAGGGTAGCGGTTTTGGTGGAGCTAAAGGCGGTGGGGGTGGGGGTGGTGGAGGAGGTGGTGGTGGTGGTGGAGGTGGAGTAGGTGGCGGTCATGGATCCGGGTATGGATCTGGTTCTGGTGGAGGATTCGGTGGTGGGAAGGGTGTAGGTGGAGGCGGAGGTGGTGGCGGTGGAGGTGGAGGTGGCGGTGCGGGCGCGGGAAGTGGCTCAGGGCATGGCTCTGGTTCTGGATACGGTTTTGGGAAGGGAAGAGGTGGCGGAGGAGGTGGTGGAGGGGGTGGTGGTGGAGGCAGGGGTGCAGCTTCTGGAAATGGTTCTGGATCAGGTTTCGGATTCGGAAAGGGAAGTGGTTTTGGTGGAGCCAAAGGTGGTGGGGGTGGAGGTGGTGGTGGAGGAGGGGGTGGTGGCGGTGGTGTAGGTGGTGGTCAGGGATCCGGGTATGGAGCTGGTTCGGGTGGAGGATTCGGCGGTGGTAAGGGCGTCGGTGGAGGAGGTGGTGGCGGTGGAGGAGGTGGTGGAGGCGGGTCTAGTGGCTCGGGTCAATGCTCAGGATCTGGATTTGGCTCAGGAGCTGGGTACGGTAAATCAGGCGGCGGAGGTGGCGGAGGAGGCGGCGGTGGTGGTGGTGGCGGCTCGACTGCCGGAAATGGTTCGGGCTCCGGATATGGATCTGGATCTGGTTTTGGATATGGTCACACGAACTAGACGACTCGTGCCTAATCGTCATCTTTGTGAGAACGTAAAGAAGTCGTTCTTCCGTTAATAAGAGTGGTCATAAACCCCACTTGTTTCTAATAATTTTATGTATATCAGAATAAAGATATGGAAGAATCGATTTTATCTAGTAAAGTGGAGTTACGCATTGGATAGAAACGAGTACTTACAAATCTTCACTCGTAATGCATAATCATGGTTGGCATGTCATTCTTCACAATTCGAGGTGCTCATTTACCACCCTCATCATGGGTTTGTGCGTTGCGTCTCAACTATTACTTATTATGGTCTCGTGGGTAAAAATTCCTGCGAATATATCCATTGTGGATGATTCAAGTCTATCACTTTATTTTCTTCCTATCAATACAACCCAAATTGTGCATGATCAAGATATACTCAGACGATGGATTAGAATTACGGATTGTGATTCTCAATCATTGGCAAAGACCATAGGTTGAATGCTTTCGATCATTTTATCGTAAATTTAATGTCTTGCGAACTATTGAATCCCTCCCATATTGGGTAAGTGATCGATGTTGTGGGCATACCTAGCTTTGAACAAACACTGCGATCTTCACATCTCCCTTGAAAACTTTTCAAGGGCTTGCAACCCGAGCCACTATTTGTAAAGAGTTGACGGTGAATATAATGCCACACTAATCGTTACATCTTTTACCTGCTTGCAGAGTTCTGGCTTGTGTTTTTTGATTTGTATATACTGATGGCACATTTCTTTATATATCATACAATTGCAGCTCACGGATAGAGAGGAATGTCCATATAAAAAGAAATATAATATCATCTATATCTCCATACGTAGTAATGATGAATCATAAAACTATTGCAAAGATCATCTTCTCGTTGATTCCAGCGATTCGTCGATATTTCCGACACCCGTTGAGAGTTTTAGGAGGTCTTCAATTTATTAAAGAGGAAGGTGGACTAAAGCCTAATTGGTTTATGAATACAGGCTATAAATCATCATCATGTACATAATGATTGTCTACTTATGTCCATGTTGAGGTCAAAAGAAAGTGAAACACCAACCATATAGTTAATGCATTTGATGAGGGGAGGCCGCATGGCATTATTTATAATTAGTTGGCTTTCAATCTAAAGAAAGCATATATAGTTATTTACATATCAGTATCGAAGCATGTTTCGTGCAACTGAATAATATCTGATGTTGTGATGTTCCGACGTGATCGGTCATGCTAAAATTGTTATCTAGTTTTTATTTAATTCATGTGAAGCTTCAAGATGTTGCCAACTATTGTTTTCGATCTTGTATACGAAAAGAAGGGAGGCGATCATATAAGGACGTTGTTTTCAAACCTTGTTTTTTTCTTTCAAATGGCAAAATCAAAAACTACATGACCCTCGGAAACCGAAATAAGCAGATCTAGGACATCAGAGCACCATCATCTGAAAAAAAACTCAACTATAATCCATACCTCAAAGGGATATATAAAGAGAATATGAAGTCTCTAAAGCTCAGGAACCGGTGTAGAAGAACTAGGGGTTGTTTTGCAAAAATCGCCAAGTCAGACGATTTACATAGTTTTTATTTTTGCCAGAAATCGATTTTATAGATTTTGTATTTTCTCAATCTATGCGTAGAAATAAGCCAAAAGCACATCATTTAATTAATCGTATTTTCAGCCGACTAATCTCACCTTGAGTAAACGACTGGGATCACCAATTGATTATTCTCGAGAGACTAAGCCGATATTTTGGACTTGATTTTCAATCGATCAACATTTTTCTCCAGTAGCCTATTTTGATCTCCAGTCCACTAATATAAAGGACTAGTCAACTAAAGCCCGCACCAGAAAAAAAGGCTTACATTCTACTTATTTTATATCGGCTCGTATTACTTACATGTCAGCAATATCTTTGTTAAGCCGACTAACCCAAGAAGTGCAACGGAGTAGTCCTTACTCCAACTTTCATAAATTTTTTATCGTCGTACTCACCAAAGTACTTGCAGTCGACTATTGTCCCAACCTAGTCGATTAATTTGATTCTCAATCGACCAGCTAAGTTTTTCCTTCTAGCTAATTCCGTGCATAATCTAATATTTTCTTCTATGCGTTGCCTAAGGCACCTAACGGCTATTTTGATGTTTTAAAATAGGACCCTAATGACCATGTGGCAGGATATATAACATAGAATATAATAATACTCATCAAAGTGGAGGACGGTGCTCGAATCTGTGTGCTTTTCAAGTTTTTAAAGCTCCCTGCATTCTCAAGCGTCCTTCATCATTCTCGAGCCATTGTCTTGCTCGATGTTGTTCGCAATATTGTGAATTAAATATTATTGCTACTCATTTATCCTCAGCATATTGTAGGCAGATATGCGGCGTGTGCGTTCGTTTCTCCATAGAGAAGATTTCTTCTCGGGGGGGTTGTCCAGATGCGCGAGATTGTTAGCGGATGTGCTTTCCTCGATTCAAGTGGCTCGAATAGCGGAAGAAAACTTCGTTGAGAGAGCGAAGGGGAAAGCCTAGAATGGGATTTTTACCCGATTTATGCGATGTTGAAATCTACATGTGGATTGAGTGTTTCGGATTGAGATCCGGTTATCGTAATTAATAAAGTCGTTTACCTTGTGAGTTCATAATTTCCTACATATTTAGATTTGGATATCGTAAATGATTCATTACGGGATCATCATATCCAAGTGGACATGTATACATGACGTTGATGTGCAATTATATATAACGGAAACAATGCCTTTAATTTGTGGAAGCAAGCCATGCATTTCATTGCCATGACACGTTAAATTTAATTTCTCGTATGCATATGGTGCCATTTAATTTCTAGTATTCTTTGATGCATTTTTAATATGAAAATAATTATCCATCGAAAGACTCCAGTACAATTGGAACAAGCCATTACGCCTGATAACTATGCTATTTAAGGGTGTAATCTGACTTGGAGGCGAGCTCGTTCTCACGTCAATAGATTTGCATAGTATTTTCTTGTAAAAGTGTAGTGTACAATCTCGCATGGACCACTATACTTAGGATCTTGAGATATTCTTTTACCATATATATATGTCGTTGGACTATCCACCCATCTTTATTATTGATTCGAGGTTGCTAATGTTTAAGTTCTAATGTATGCAACTTCCGTGATAAGAAGTTGATCTTTGCCACCAAAATAGCGACTGTACTTGGGAGCAAGCATGCTAAAAGATAACACAAACTTCATCCGTATGTATATACTTCATAATCTGTGATTGGGACATTATTCTTAAAAATTTGTGATATTAATATACCATCCTTATGGTGGGTGCACTGTGTCCTTACCTGGGATTTGTTGGTAACGAAAACTGTGTGTGTAGTCTCATTTACGAGCTTTCGTGGCAAATATATAGATCATTGCGGAATGTTATTCCATCTATCAGAATGGCATTTTCATGTTGGATATAAATTTCCTCTCGAACGATATCGAGGGCTTGGATTCCCAGAAATGAACATGGTGAGTTTCAACTGAGCGAATCGATTTTAAAAGTTATATTTGAATGGAAAATCATTCTCAAGGGTAACTATAGAATTGGTAAGCTAATATGGAGGTATACGACCAAGCACCATTGCTCGGAAGTGCCTTGTGCACCGTTAACTGTTGAGGCTTTGCTCGTGGTTGTGCAACTAAATTGGGCATCATTTTTTCCTTGGTTAAGGATACGAGCCCTTGGTCTTGTCTTCATGAAGTCATGAGTGTCGAGAATAAATTTTCGGTGATATGCACAACCTATGCAATATAAAATTATCCATTGCAGGCGTAGAGCAGGAACATAATGGAAACCACGATTCCAGCTAAATTAAGTATCAAGTTGTTTCCACGTTGATTTCTCTTCGAGTGTTGCACCACCAATTCCTGCAGGGGAATTTGTAATCTACTCTTCTTTCAAAACGTGAATGCCACCATTGAGAGATCGTAGGTCCAAAGATCAAACCATTATTAGCTTGCCATCGTTGACATCTCCACGATAAAGAGGAGCATGCCACCTCCAAGGCATATAAATACATCACACCTCTTTTCTGGTAGGAGGCAAGTATTTCTCTACTTCTTCTTCTCTTATTTCCTTTTGTTGAAAAGATGGAGAGAAGTTCTAAGAGCTTGGGTATTGCCTTAATCTTCTTGCTTTTCGTGAGCACCACTTCAGCAGCGCGAGTGTTAACAACATACGCATCAGGAGGAGGTAGTGGAGGAGGTGGAGGTGGAGGTACTGGAGGTGGATCTGGGTTTGGATCGGGCTCTGGTTATGGCTCCGGATTCGGAAAGGGTGGAGGAGGAGGTGGTGGTGGTGGTGGAGGCAGGGGAGGTGGCGGCGGTTCTGGAAATGGTGCAGGAGCCGGATCGGGATACGGCTCGGGGTATGGCTCCGGTTCTGGATACGGTTTCGGAAAGGGAAGGGGTGGAGTAGGAGGTGGTGGAGGGGGTGGCGGTGGAGGCGGGGGTGCGGCTTCTGGAAATGGTTCCGGATCTGGCTATGGTTTTGGAAAGGGTAGCGGTTTTGGTGGAGCTAAAGGCGGTGGGGGTGGGGGTGGTGGAGGAGGTGGTGGTGGTGGTGGAGGTGGTGTAGGTGGCGGTCATGGATCCGGGTATGGATCGGGTTCTGGTGGAGGATTCGGTGGTGGGAAGGGTGTAGGTGGACCTGGAGGTGGTGGCGGTGGAGGTGGAGGTGGCGGTGCGGGCGCGGGAAGTGGCTCAGGGCATGGCTCTGGTTCTGGATACGGTTTTGGGAAGGGATGAGGTGGCGGAGGAGGTGGTGGAGGGGGTGGTGGTGGAGGCGGGGGTGCAGCTTCTGGAAATGGTTCTGGATCTGGTTTCGGATTCGGAAAGGGAAGTGGTTTTGGTGGAGCCAAAGGTGGTGGGGGTGGAGGTGGTGGTGGAGGAGGGGGTGGTGGTGGTGGTGTAGGTGGTGGTCAGGGATCCGGGTATGGAGCTGGTTCAGGTGGAGGATTCGGCGGTGGTAAGGGCGTCGGTGGAGGAGGTGGTGGCGGTGGAGGAGGTGGTGGAGGCGGGTCTAGCGGCTCGGGTCAAGGCTCAGGATCAGGATTTGGCTCAGGAGCTGGGTACGGTAAATCAGGCGGCGGAGGTGGCGGAGGAGGCGGCGGTGGTGGTGGTGGCGGCTCGACTGCCGGAAATGGTTCGGGCTCTGGATATGGATCTGGATCTGGTTTTGGATATGGTCACACGAACTAGACGACTCGTGCCTAATCGTCATCTTTGTGAGAACGTAAAGAAGTCATTCTTCCGATAATAAGAGTGGTCATAAACCCCACTTGTTTCTAATAATTTTATGTATATCGGAATAAAGATATGGAAGAATCGATTTTATCTAGTAAAGTGGAGTTACGCATTGGATAGAAACGTGTACTTACAAATCTTCACTCGTAATGCATAATCGTGGTTGGCATGTCATTCTTCACAATTCGAGGTGCTCATTTACCACCCTCATCATGGGTTTGTGCGTTGTGTCTCAACTATTACTTATTATGGTCTCGTGGGTAAAAATTCCTGGGAATATATCCATTGTGGATGATTCAAGTCTATCACTTTATTTTCTTCCTATCAATACAACCCAAATTGTGCATGATCAAGTTATACTCAGACGATGGATTAGAATTACGGATTGTGATTCTCAATCATTGGCAAAGACCATGGGTTGAATGCTTTCGATCATTTTATCGTAAATTTAATGTCTTGCGAACTTTTGAATCCCTCCCATATGGGTTGAGTGATCGATGTTGTGGGCATACCTAGCTTTGAACAAACACTGCGATCTTCACATCTCCCTTGAAAACTTTTCAAGGGCTTGCAACCCGAGCCACTATTTGTAAAGAGTTGACGGTGAATATAATGCTACACTAATCGTTACATCTTTTACCTGCTTGCAGAGTTCTGGCTTGTGTTTTTTGATTCGTATATACTGATGGCACATTTCTTTATATATCATACAATTGCAGCTCACGGATAGAGAGGAACGTCCATATAAAAAGAAATATATTATCATCTATATCTCCATACGTAGTAATGATGAATCATAAAACTATTGCAAAGATCATCTTCTCGTTGATTCCAGCGATTCGTCGATATTTCCGACACCCGTTGAGAGTTTTAGGAGGTCTTCAATTTATTAAAGAGGAAGGTGGACAAAAGCCTAATTGGTTTATGAATACAGGCTATAAATCATCATCATGTACATAATGATTGTCTGCTTATGTCATGCTGAGGTCAAAAGAAACTGAAATACCAACCATATAGTTAATGCATTTGATGAGGGGAGGCCGCAGGGCATGATTTATAATTAGTTGGCTTTCAATCTAAAGAAAGCATATATAGTTATTTACATATCAGTATCGAAGCATGTTTCGTGCAACTGCAATAATATCTGATGTTGTGATGTTCCGACCTGATCGGTCGTGCTAAAATTGTTATCTAGTTTTTATTTAATTCATGTGAAGCTTTTTATTTAATTCATGTGAAGCTTCAAGATGTTGCCAACTATTGTTTTCGATCTTGTATACAAAAAGAAGGGAGGCGATCATATAAGGACGTTGTTTTCAAACCTTGTTTTTTTCTTTCAATTGGCGAAATCAAAAACTACATGACCCTCGGAAACCGAAATAAGCAGATCTAGGACATCAGAGCACCATCATCTGAAAAAAACTCAACTATAATCCATACCTCAATGGGATATATAAAGAGAATTTGAAGTCTCTAAAGCTCAGGAACCGGTGGAGAAGAACTAGGGGTTGTTTTGCAAAAATCGCCAAGTCAGACGATTTACAGTTTTTATTTTTGCCAGAAATCGATTTTATAGATTTTGTATTTTCTCAATCTATGCGTAGAAATAAGCCAAAAGCACATCATTCAATTAATCGCATTTTCAGCCGACTAATCTCACCTTGAGTAAACGACTGGGTTCTCCAGTTGATTATTCTCGAGAGACTAAGCCGATATTTTGTACTTGATTTTCAATCGATCAACATTTTTCTCCAGTAGCCTATTTTGATCTCCAGTCCACTAATATAAAGGACTAGTCAACTAAAGCCCGCACCAGAAAAAAAGGCTTACATTCTACTCATTTTATATCGGCTCGTATTACTTACATGTCAGCAATATCTTTGTTAAGCCGACTAACCCAAGAAGTGCAACAGAGTAGTCCTTACTCCAACTTTCATAATTTTTTATCATCGTACTCACCAAAGTACTTGCAGTCGACTATTGTCCCAACCTAGTCGATTAATTTGATTCTCAATCGACCAGCTAAGTTTTTCCTTCTAGCTAATTCCGTGCATAATCTAATATTTTCTTCTATGCGTTGCCTAAGGCACCTAACAGCTATTTTGATGTTTTAAAATAGGACCCTAATGACCATGTGGCAGGATATATAACATAGAATATAATAATACTCATCTAAGTGGAGGACGGTGCTCGAATCTGTGTGCTTTTCAAGTTTTTAAAGCTCCCTGCATTCTCAAGCGTCCTTCATCATTCTCGAGCCATTGTCTTGCTCGATGTTGTTCGCAATATTGTGAGTTAAATATTATTGCTACTCATTTATCCTCAGCATATTGTAGGCAGATATGCGGCGTGTGCGTTCGTTTCTCCAAAGAGTAGAATTCTTCTCGGGGGGTTGTCCAGATGCGCGAGATTGTTAGTGAATGTGCTTTCCTCGATTCAAGTGGCTCGAATAGCGGAAGAAAACCTCGTTGAGAGAGCGAAGGGGAAAGCCTAGAATGGGATTTTTACCCGATTTGTGCGATGTTGAAATCTACATGTGGATTGAGTGTTTCGGATTGAGATTCGGTTATCGTAATTAATAAAGTCGTTTACCTTGTGAGTTCCTAATTTCCTACATATTTAGATTTGGATATCGTAAATGATTCATTACGGGAAAATCATATCCAAGTGGACATGTATACATGACGTTGATGTGCAATTATATATAACGAAAACAATGCCTTTAATTTGTGGAAGCAAGCCATGCATTTCATTGCCATGACACGTTAAATTTAATTTCTCGTATGCATATGGTGCCATTTAATTTCTAGTATTCTTTGATGCATTTTTAATATGAAAATAATTATCCATCGAAAGACTCCAGTACAATTGGAACAAGCCATTACGCCTGATAACTATGCTATTTAAGGGTGTAATCTGACTTGGAGGCGAGCTCGTTCTCACGTCAATAGATTTGCATAGTATTTTCTTGTCAAAGTGTAGTGTACAAACTCGCATGGACCACTATACTTAAGATCTTGAGATATTCTTTTACCATCTATATATGTCGTTGGACTATCCACCCATCTTTATTGTTGATTCGAGGTTGCTAATGTTTAAGTTCTAATGTATGCAACTTTCGCGATAAGAAGTTGATCTTTGCCACCAAAATAGTGACTGTACTTGGGAGCAAGCATGCTAAAAGATAACACAAACTTCATCCGTATGTATATACTTCATAATCTGTGCTTGGGACATTATTCTTAAAAATTTGTGATATTAATTTACCATCCTTATGGTGGGTGCACTGTGTCCTTACGTGGGATTTGTTGGTAACGAAAACTGTGTTTGTAGTCTCATTTACGAGCTTTCGTGGCAAATATATAGATCATTGCGGAATGTTATTCCATCTATCAGAATGGCATTTTCATGTTGGATATAAATTTCCTCTCGAACGATATCGAGGGCTTGGATTCCCAGAAATGAACATGGTGAATTTCAACTGAGCGAATCGATTTTAAAAGTTATATTTGAATGGAAAATCATTCTCAAGGGTAACTCTAGAATTGGGAAGCTAATATGGAGGTATACGACCAAGCACCATTGCTCGAAAGTGCCTTGTGCACCGTTAACTGTTGAGGCTTGGCTCGTGGTTGTGCAACTAAATTGGGCATCATTTTTTCCTTGGTTAAGGATACGAGCCCTTGGTCTTGTCTTCATGAAGTCATGAGTGTCAAGAATAAATTTTCGGTGATATGCACAACCTATGCAATATAAAATTATCCATTGCAGGCGTAGAGCAGGTACATAATGGAAACCACGATTCCAACTAAATTAAGTATCAAGTTGTTTCCACGTTGATTTCTCTTCGAGTGTTGCACCACTAATTCCAGCGGGGGAATTTGTAATCTACTCTTCTTTCAAAACGTGAATGCCGCCATTGAGAGATCGTAGGTCCAAAGATCAAACCATTATTAGCTTGCCATCGTTGACATCTCCATGATAAAGAGGAACATGCCACCTCCAAGGCATATAAATACATCACACCTCTTTTCTGGTAGGAGGCAAGTATTTCTCTACTTCTTCTTCTCTTGTTTCCTTTTGTTGAAAAGATGGGGAGAAGTTCTAAGAGCTTGGGTATTGCCTTAATCTTCTTGCTTTTCGTGAGCACCACTTCAGCAGCGCGAGTGTTAACAACATACGCATCAGGAGGAGGTGGTGGAGGAGGTGGTGGTGGAGGTGGAGGTGGAGGTACTGGAGGTGGATCTGGGTTTGGATCGGGCTCTGGTTATGGCTCCGGATTCGGAAAGGGTGGAGGAGGAGGTGGTGGTGGTGGTGGAGGCGGGGGAGGTGGCGGTGGTTCTGGAAATGGTGCAGGAGCCGGATCGGGATACGGCTCGGGGTATGGCTCCGGTTCTGGATACGGTTTCGGAAAGGGAAGGGGTGGAGTAGGAGGTGGTGGAGGGGGTGGCGGTGGAGGCGGGGGTGCGGCTTCTGGAAATGGTTCCGGATCTGGCTATGGTTTTGGAAAGGGTAGCGGTTTTGGTGGAGCTAAAGGCGGTGGGGGTGGGGGTGGTGGAGGAGGTGGTGGTGGTGGTGGAGGTGGTGTAGGTGGCGGTCATGGATCCGGGTATGGATCGGGTTCTGGTGGAGGATTCGGTGGTGGGAAGGGTGTAGGTGGAGGCGGAGGTGGTGGCGGTGGAGGTGGAGGTGGCGGTGCGGGCGCGGGAAGTGGCTCAGGGCATGGCTCTGGTTCTGGATACGGTTTTGGGAAGGGAAGAGGTGGCGGAGGAGGTGGTGGAGGGGGTGGTGGTGGAGGCGGGGGTGCAGCTTCTGGAAATGGTTCTGGATCTGGTTTCGGATTCGGAAAGGGAAGTGGTTTTGGTGGAGCCAAAGGTGGTGGGGGTGGAGGTGGTGGTGGAGGAGGGGGTGGTGGCGGTGGTGTAGGTGGTGGTCAGGGATCCGGGTATGGAGCTGGTTCGGGTGGAGGATTCGGCGGTGGTAAGGGCGTCGGTGGAGGAGGTGGTGGCGGTGGAGGAGGTGGTGGAGGCGGGTCTAGTGGCTCGGGTCAAGGCTCAGGATCTGGATTTGGCTCAGGAGCTGGGTACGGTAAATCAGGCGGCGGAGGTGGCGGAGGAGGCGGCGGTGGTGGTTGTGGCAGCTCGACTGCCGGAAATGGTTCGGGCTCCGGATATGGATCTGGATCTGGTTTTGGATATGGTCACACGAACTAGACGACTCGTGCCTAATCGTCATCTTTGTAAAAACGTAAAGAAGTCGTTCTTCCGATAATAAGAGTGGTCATAAACCCCACTTGTTTCTAATAATTTTATGTATATCGGAATAAAGATATGGAAGAATCGATTTTATCTAGTAAAGTGGAGTTACGCATTGGATAGAAACGAGTACTTACAAATCTTCACTCGTAATGCATAATCGTGGTTGGCATGTCATTCTTCACAATTCGAGGTGCTCATTTACCACCCTCATCATGGGTTTGTGCGTTGTGTCTCAACTATTACTTATTATGGTCTCGTGGGTAAAAATTCCTGGGAATATATCCATTGTGGATGATTCAAGTCTATCACTTTATTTTCTTCCTATCAATACAACCCAAATTGTGCATGATCAAGTTATACTCAGACGATGGATTAGAATTACGGATTGTGATTCTCAATCATTGGCAAAGACCATGGGTTGAATGCTTTCGATCATTTTATCGTAAATTTAATGTCTTGCGAACTCTTGAATCCCTCCCATATTGGTTGAGTGATCGATGTTGTGGGCATACCTAGCTTTGAACAAACACTGCGATTTCACATCTCCCTTGAAAACTTTTCAAGGGCTTGCAACCCGAGCCACTATTTGTAAAGAGTTGACTGTGAATATAATGCTACACTAATCGTTACATCTTTTACCTGCTTGCAGAGTTCTGGCTTGTGTTTTTTGATTTGTATATACTGATGGCACATTTCTTTATATATCATACAATTGCAGCTCACGGATAGAGAGGAACGTCCATATAAAAAGAAATATATTATCATCTATATCTCCATACGTAGTAATGATGAATCATAAAACTATTGCAAAGATCATCTTCTCGTTGATTCCAGCGATTCGTCGATATTTCCGACACCCGTTGAGAGTTTTAGGAGGTCTTCAATTTATTAAAGAGGAAGGTGGACAAAAGCCTAATTGGTTTATGAATACAGGCTATAAATCATCATCATGTACATAATGATTGTCTGCTTATGTCCATGCTGAGGTCAAAAGAAACTGAAACACCAACCATATAGTTAATGCATTTGATGAGGGGAGGCCGCAGGGCATGATTTATAATTAGTTGGCTTTCAATCTAAAGAAAGCATATATAGTTATTTACATATCAGTATCGAAGCATGTTTCGTGCAACTGCAATAATATCTGATGTTGTGATGTTCCGACGTGATCGGTCATGCTAAAATTATTATCTAGTTTTTATTTAATTCATGCGAAGCTTCAAGATGTTGCCAACTATTGTTTTCGATCTTGTATACAAAAAGAAGGGAGGCGATCATATAAGGACGTTGTTTTCAAACCTTGTTTTTTTCTTTCAATTGGCGAAATCAAAAACTACATGACCCTCGGAAACCGAAATAAGCAGATCTAGGACATCAAAGCACCATCATCTGAAAAAAAACTCAACTATAATCCATACCTCAATGGGATATATAAAGAGAATTTGAAGTCTCTAAAGCTCAGGAACCGTTGGAGAAGAACTAGGGGTTGTTTTGCAAAAATCGCCAAGTCAGACGATTTACATAGTTTTTATTTTTGCCAGAAATCGATTTTATAGATTTTGTATTTTCTCAATCTATGCGTAGAAATAAGCCAAAAGCACATCATTCAATTAATCGCATTTTCAGCCGACTAATCTCACCTTGAGTAAACGACTGGGTTCTCCAATTGATTATTCTCGAGAGACTAAGCTGATATTTTGGACTTGATTTTCAATCGATCAACATTTTTCTCCAGTAGCCTATTTTGATCTCCAGTCCACTAATATAAAGGACTAGTCAACTAAAGCCCGCACCAGAAAAAAAAAGCTTACATTCTACTCATTTTATATCGGCTCGTATTACTTACATGTCAGCAATATCTTTGTTAAGCCGACTAACCCAAGAAGTGCAACGGAGTAGTCCTTACTCCAACTTTCATAATTTTTTATCGTCGTACTCACCAAATTACTTGCAGTCGACTATTGTCCCAACCTAGTCGATTAATTTGATTCTCAATCGACCAGCTAAGTTTTTCCTTCTAGCTAATTCCGTGCATAATCTAATATTTTCTTCTATGCGTTGCCTAAGGCACCTAACGGCTATTTTGATGTTTTAAAATAGGACCCTAATGACCATGTGGCAGGATATATAACATAGAATATAATAATACTCATCTAAGTGGAGGACGGTGCTCGAATCTGTGTGCTTTTCAAGTTTTTATAGCTCCCTGCATTCTCAAGCGTCCTTCATCATTCTCGAGCCATTGTCTTGCTCGATGTTGTTCGCAATATTGTGAGTTAAATATTATTGCTACTCATTTATCCTCAGCATATTGTAGGCAGATATGCGGCGTGTGCGTTCGTTTCTCCATAGGGAAGAATTCTTCTCAGGGGGGTTGTCCAGATGCGCGAGATTGTTAGCAGATGTGCTTTCCTCGATTCAAGTGGCTCGAATAGCGGAAGAAAACTTCGTTGAGAGAGCGAAGGGGAAAGCCTAGAATGGGATTTTTACCCGATTTGTGCGATGTTGAAATCTACATGTGGATTGAGTGTTTCGGATTGAGATTCGGTTATCGTAATTAATAAAGTCGTTTACCTTGTGAGTTCCTAATTTCCTACATATTTAGATTTGGATATCGTAAATGATTCATTACGGGATCATCATATCCAAGTGGACATGTATACATGACGTTGATGTGCAATTATATATAACGAAAACAATGCCTTTAATTTGTGGAAGCAAGCCATGCATTTCATTGCCATGACACGTTAAATTTAATTTCTCGTATGCATATGGTGCCATTTAATTTCTAGTATTCTTTGATGCATTTTTAATATGAAAATAATTATCCAACGAAAGACTCCAGTACAATTGGAACAAGCCATTACGCCTGATAACTATGCTATTTAAGGGTGTAATCTGACTTGGAGGCGAGCTCGTTCTCACGTCAATAGATTTGCATAGTATTTTCTTGTCAAAGTGTAGTGTACAAACTCGCATGGACCACTATCCTTAAGATCTTGAGATATTCTTTTACCATCTATATATGTCGTTGGACTATCCACCCATCTTTATTGTTGATTCGAGGTTGCTAATGTTTAAGTTCTAATGTATGCAACTTCCGCGATAAGAAGTTGATCTTTGCCACCAAAATAGTGACTGTACTTGGGAGCAAGCATACTAAAAGATAACACAAACTTCATCCGTATGTATATACTTCATAATCTGTGCTTGGGACATTATTCTTAAAAATTTGTGATATTAATTTACCATCCTTATGGTGGGTGCAGTGTGTCCTTACCTGGGATTTGTTGGTAACGAAAACTGTGTTTGTAGTCTCATTTACGAGCTTTCGTGGCAAATATATAGATCATTGCGGAATGTTATTCCATCTATCAGAATGGCATTTGCATGTTGGATATAAATTTCCTCTCGAACGATATCGAGGGCTTGGATTCCCAGAAATGAACATGGTGAGTTTCAACTGAGCGAATCGATTTTAAAAGTTATATTTGAATGGAAAATCATTCTCAAGGGTAACTTTAGAATTGGGAAGCTAATATGGAGGTATACGACCAAGCACCATTGCTCGAAAGTGCCTTGTGCACCGTTAACTGTTGAGGCTTGGCTCGTGGTTGTGCAACTAAATTGGGCATCATTTTTTCCTTGGTTAAGGATACGAGCCCTTGGTCTTGTCTTCATGAAGTCATGAGTGTCAAGAATAAATTTTCGGTGATATGCACAACCTATGCAATATAAAATTATCCATTGCAGGCGTAGAGCAGGTACATAATGGAAACCACGATTCCAGCTAAATTAAGTATCAAGTTGTTTCCACGTTGATTTCTCTTCGAGTGTTGCACCACCAATTCCAGCGGGGGAATTTGTAATCTACTCTTCTTTCAAAACGTGAATGCCACCATTGAGAGATCGTAGGTCCAAAGATCAAACCATTATTAGCTTGCCATCGTTGACATCTCCACGATAAAGAGGAACATGCCACCTCCAAGGCATATAAATACATCACACCTCTTTTATGGTAGGAGGAAAGTATTTCTCTACTTCTTCTTCTCTTGTTTCCTTTTGTTGAAAAGATGGGGAGAAGTTCTAAGAGCTTGGGTATTGCCTTGATCTTCTTGCTTTTCGTGAGCACCACTTCAGCAGCGCGAGTGTTATCAACATACGCATCAGGAGGAGGTGGTGGAGGAGGTGGTGGTGGAGGTGGAGGTGGAGGTACTGGAGGTGGATCTGGGTTTGGATCGGGCTCTGGTTATGGCTCCGGATTCGGAAAGGGTGGAGGAGGAGGTGGTGCTGGTGGTGGAGGCGGGGGAGGTGGCGGCGGTTCTGGAAATGGTGCAGGAGCCGGATCGGGATACGGCTCGGGGTATGGCTCCGGTTCTGGATACGGTTTCGGAAAGGGAAGGGGTGGAGTAGGAGGTGGTGGAGGGGGTGGCGGTGGAGGCGGGGGTGTGGCTTCTGGAAATGGTTCCGGATCTGGCTATGGTTTTGGAAAGGGTAGCGGTTTTGGTGGAGCTAAAGGCGGTGGGGGTGGGGGTGGTGGAGGAGGTGGTGGTGGTGGTGGAGGTGGTGTAGGTGGCGGTCATGGATCCGGGTATGGATCGGGTTCTGGTGGAGGATTCGGTGGTGGGAAGGGTGTAGGTGGAGGTGGAGGTGGTGGCGGTGGAGGTGGAGGTGGCGGTGCGGGAAGTGGCTCAGGGCATGGCTCTGGTTCTGGATACGGTTTTGGGAAGGGAAGAGGTGGCGGAGGAGGTGGTGGAGGGGGTGGTGGTGGAGGCGGGGGTGCAGCTTCTGGAAATGGTTCTGGATCTGGTTTCGGATTCGGAAAGGGAAGTGGTTTTGGTGGAGCCAAAGGTGGTGGGGGTGGAGGTGGTGGTGGAGGAGGGGGTGGTGGCGGTGGTGTAGGTGGTGGTCAGGGATCCGGGTCTGGAGCTGGTTCGGGTGGAGGATTCGGCGGTGGTAAGGGCGTCGGTGGAGGAAGTGGTGGCGGTGGAGGAGGTGGTGGAGGCGGGTCTAGTGGCTCGGGTCAAGGCTCAGGATCTGGATTTGGCTCAGGAGCTGGGTGCGGTAAATCAGGCGGCGGAGGTGGCGGAGGAGGCGGCGGTGGTGGTGGTGGTGGCGGCTCGACTGCCGGAAATGGTTCGGGCTCTGGATATGGATCTGGATCTGGTTTTGGATATGGTCACACGAACTAGACGACTCGTGCCTAATCGTCATCTTTGTGAGAACGTAAAGAAGTCGTTCTTCCGATAATAAGAGTGGTCATAAACCCCACTTGTTTCTAATAATTTTATGTATATCGGAATAAAGATATGGAAGAATCGATTTTATCTAGTAAAGTGGAGTTACGCATTGGATAGAAACGAGTACTTACAAATCTTCACTCGTAATGCATAATCATGGTTGGCATGTCATTCTTCACAATTTGAGGTGCTCATTTACCACCCTCATCATGGGTTTGTGCGTTGTGTCTCAACTATTACTTATTATGGTCTCGTGGGTAAAAATTCCTGCGAATATATCCATTGTGGATGATTCAAGTCTATCACTTTATTTTCTTCCTATCAATACAACCCAAATTGTGCATGATCAAGTTATACTCAGACGATGGATTAGAATTACGGATTGTGATTCTCAATCATTGGCAAAGACCATGGGTTGAATGCTTTCGATCATTTTATCGTAAATTTAATGTCTTGCGAACTCTTGAATCCCTCCCATATTGGTTGAGTGATCGATGTTGTGGGCATACCTAGCTTTGAACAAACACTGCGATCTTCACATCTCCCTTGAAAACTTTTCAAGGGCTTGCAACCCGAGCCACTATTTGTAAAGAGTTGACGGTGAATATAATGCCACACTAATCGTTACATCTTTTACCTGCTTGCAGAGTTCTGGCTTGTGTTTTTTGATTCGTATATACTGATGGCACATTTCTTTATATATCATACAATTGCAGCTCACGGATAGAGAGGAACGTCCATATAAAAAGAAAATATATTATCATCTATATCTCCATACGTAGTAATGATGAATCATAAAACTATTGCAAAGATCATCTTCTCGTTGATTCCAGCGATTCGTCGATATTTCCGACACCCGTTGAGAGTTTTAGGAGGTCTTCAATTTATTAAAGAGGAAGGTGGACAAAAGCCTAATTGGTTTACGAATACAGGCTATAAATCATCATCATGTACATAATGATTGTCTGCTTATGTCCATGCTGAGGTCAAAAGAAAGTGAAACACCAACCATATAGTTAATGCATTTGATGAGGGGAGGCCGCAGGGCATGATTTATAATTAGTTGGCTTTCAATCTAAAGAAAGCATATATAGTTATTTACATATCAGTATCGAAGCATGTTTCGTGCAACTGCAATAATATCTGATGTTGTGATGTTCCGACGTGATCGGTCATGCTAAAATTGTTATCTAGTTTTTATTTAATTCATGTGAAGCTTCAAGATGTTGCCAACTATTGTTTTCGATCTTGTATACAAAAAGAAGGGAGGCGATCATATAAGGACGTTGTTTTCAAACCTTGTTTTTTTCTTTCAATTGGCGAAATCAAAAACTACATGACCCTCGGAAACCGAAATAAGCAGATCTAGGACATCAGAGCACCATCATCTGAAAAAAACTCAACTATAATCCATACCTCAATGGGATATATAAAGAGAATTTGAAGTCTCTAAAGCTCGGGAACCGGTGGAGAAGAACTAGGGTTTGTTTTGCAAAAGTCGCCAAGTCAGACGATTTACATAGTTTTTATTTTTGCCAGAAATCGATTTTATAGATTTTGTATTTTCTCAATCTATGCGTAGAAATAAGCCAAAAGCACATCATTCAATTAATCGCATTTTCAGCCGACTAATCTCACCTTGAGTAAACGACTGGGTTCTCCAATTGATTATTCTCGAGAGACTAAGCCGATATTTTGGACTTGATTTTCAATCGATCAACATTTTTCTCCAGTAGCCTATTTTGATTTCCAGTCCACTAATATAAAGGACTAGTCAACTAAAGCCCGCACCAGAAAAAAAGGCTTACATTCTACTCATTTTATATCGGCTCGTATTACTTACATGTCAGCAATATCTTTGTTAAGCCGACTAACCCAAGAAGTGCAACAGAGTAGTCCTTACTCCAACTTTCATAATTTTTTATCGTCGTACTCACCAAAGTACTTGCAGTCGACTATTGTCCCAACCTAGTCGATTAATTGATTCTCAATCGACCAGCTACGTTTTTCCTTCTAGCTAATTCCGTGCATAATCTAATATTTTCTTCTATGCGTTGCCTAAGGCACCTAACGGCTATTTTGATGTTTTAAAATAGGACCCTAATGACCATGTGGCAGGATATATAACATAGAATATAATAATACTCATCTAAGTGGAGGACGGTGCTCGAATCTGTGTGCTTTTCAAGTTTTTAAAGCTCCCTGCATTCTCAAGCGTCCTTCATCATTCTCGAGCCATTGTCTTGCTCGATGTTGTTCGCAATATTGTGAGTTAAATATTATTGCTACTCATTTATCCTCAGCATATTGTAGGCAGATATGCGGCGTGTGCATTCGTTTCTCCATAGAGAAGAATTCTTCTCGGGGGGGTTGTCCAGATGCGCGAGATTGTTAGTGGATGTGCTTTCCTCGATTCAAGTGGCTCGAATAGCGGAAGAAAACTTCGTTGAGAGAGAAAAGGGGAAGGCTAGAATGGGATTTTTACCCGATTTGTGCGATGTTGAAATCTACATGTGGATTGAGTGTTTCGGATTTGAGATTCGGTTATCGTAATTAATAAAGTCGTTTACCTTGTGAGTTCCTAATTTCCTACATATTTAGATTTGGATATCGTAAATGATTCATTACGGGATCATCATACCCAAGTGGACATGTATACATGACGTTGATGTGCAATTATATATAACGAAAACAATGCCTTTAATTTGTGGAAGCAAGCCATGCATTTCATTGCCATGACACGTTAAATTTAATTTCTTGTATGCATATGGTGCCATTTAATTTCTAGTATTCTTTGATGCATTTTTAATATGAAAAGAATTATCCATCGAAAGACTCCAGTACAATTGGAACAAGCCATTACGCCTAATAACTATGCTATTTAAGGGTGTAATCTGACTTGGAGGCGAGCTCGTTCTCACGTCAATAGATTTGCATAGTATTTTCTTGTCAAAGTGTAGTGTACAAACTCGCATGGACCACTATACTTAGGATTTTGAGATATTCTTTTACCATCTATATATGTCGTTGGACTATCCACCCATCTTTATTGTTGATTCGAGGTTGCTAATGTTTAAGTTCTAATGTATGCAACTTCCGCGATAAGAAGTTGATCTTTGCCACCAAAATAGCGACTGTACTTGGGAGCAAGCATGCTAAAAGATAACATAAACTTCATCTGTATGTATATACTTCATAATCTGTGCTTGGGACATTATTCTTAAAAATTTGTGATATTAATTTACCATCCTTATGGTGGGTGCACTGTGTCCTTAACTGGGATTTGCTGGTAACGAAAACTGTGTTTGTAGTCTCATTTACGAGCTTTCGTGGCAAATATATAGATCATTGCGGAATGTTATTCCATCTATCAGAATGGCATTTTCATGTTGGATATAAATTTCCTCTCGAACGATATCGAGGGCTTGGATTCCCAGAAATGAACATGGTGAATTTCAACTGAGCGAATCGATTTTAAAAGTTATATTTGAATGGAAAATCATTCTCAAGGGTAACTCTAGAATTGGGAAGCTAATATGGAGGTATACGACCAAGCACCATTGCTCGAAAGTGCCTTGTGCACCGTTAACTGTTGAGGCTTGGCTCATGGTTGTGCAACTAAATTGGGCATCATTTTTCCTTGGTTAAGGATACGAGCCCTTGGTCTTGTCTTCATGAAGTCATGAGTGTCAAGAATAAATTTTCGGTGATATGCACAACCTATGCAATATAAAATTATCCATTGCAGGCATAGAGCAGGTACATAATGGAAACCACGATTCCAGCTAAATTAAGTAACAAGTTGTTTCCACGTTGATTTCTCTTCGAGTGTTGCACCACCAATTCCAGCGGGGGAATTTGTAATCTACTCTTCTTTCAAAACGTGAATGCCGCCATTGAGAGATCGTAGGTCCAAAGATCAAACCATTATTAGCTTGCCATCGTTGACATCTCCACGATAAAGAGGAACATGCCACCTCCAAGGCATATAAATACATCACACCTCTTTTCTGGTAGGAGGCAAGTATTTCTCTACTTCTTCTTCTCTTGTTTCCTTTTGTTGAAAAGATGGGGAGAAGTTCTAAGAGCTTGGGTATTGCCTTAATCTTCTTGCTTTTCGTGAGCACCACTTCAGAAGCGCGACTGTTAACAACATACGCATCAGGAGGAGGTGGTGGAGGAGGTGGTGGTGGAGGTGGAGGTGGAGGTACTGGAGGTGGATCTGGGTTTGGATCGGGCTCTGGTTATGGCTCCGGATTCGGAAAGGGTGGAGGAGGAGGTGGTGGTGGTGGTGGAGGCGGGGGAGGTGGCGGCGGTTCTGGAAATGGTGCAGGAGCCGGATCGGGATACGGCTCGGGGTATGGCTCCGGTTCTGGATACGGTTTCGGAAAGGGAAGGGGTGGAGTAGGAGGTGGTGGAGGGGGTGGCGGTGGAGGCGGGGGTGCGGCTTCTGGAAATGGTTCCGGATCTGGCTATGGTTTTGGAAAGGGTAGCGGTTTTGGTGGAGCTAAAGGCGGTGGGGGTGGGGGTGGTGGAGGAGGTGGTGGTGGTGGTGGAGGTGGTGTAGGTGGCGGTCATGGATCCGGGTATGGATCGGGTTCTGGTGGAGGATTCGGTGGTGGGAAGGGTGTAGGTGGAGGCGGAGGTGGTGGCGGTGGAGGTGGAGGTGGCGGTGCAGGCGCGGGAAGTGGCTCAGGGCATGGCTCTGGTTCTGGATACGGTTTTGGGAAGGGAAGAGGTGGCGGAGGAGGTGGTGGAGGGGGTGGTGGTGGAGGCGGGGGTGCAGCTTCTGGAAATGGTTCTGGATCTGGTTTCGGATTCGGAAAGGGAAGTGGTTTTGGTGGAGCCAAAGGTGGTGGGGGTGGAGGTGGTGGTGGAGGAGGGGGTGGTGGCGGTGGTGTAGGTGGTGGTCAGGGATCCGGGTATGGAGCTGGTTCGGGTGGAGGATTCGGCGGTGGTAAGGGCGTCGGTGGAGGAGGTGGTGGCGGTGGAGGAGGTGGTGGAGGCGGGTCTAGTGGCTCGGGTCAAGGCTCAGGATCTGGATTTGGCTCAGGAGCTGGGTACGGTAAATCAGGCGGCGGAGGTGGCGGAGGAGGCGGCGGTGGTGGTGGTGGCGGCTCGACTGCCGGAAATGGTTCGGGCTCCGGATATGGATCTGGATCTGGTTTTGGATATGGTCACACGAACTAGACGACTCGTGCCTAATTGTCATCTTTGTGAGAACGTAAAGAAGTCATTCTTCCATTAATAAGAGTGGTCATAAACCCCACTTGTTTCTAATAATTTTATGTATATCGGAATAAAGATATGGAAGAATCGATTTTATCTAGTAAAGTGGAGTTACACATTGGATAGAAACGAGTACTTACAAATCTTCACTCGTAATGCATAATCGTGGTTGGCATGTCATTCTTCACAATTCGAGGTGCTCATTTTCCACCCTCATCATGGGTTTGTGCGTTGTGTCTCAACTATTACTTATTATGGTCTCGTGGGTAAAAATTCCTGTGAATATATCCATTGTGGATGATTCAAGTCTATCACTTTATTTTCTTCCTATCAATACAACCCAAATTGTGCATGATCAAGATATACTCAGACGATGGATTAGAATTACGGATTGTGATTCTCAATCATTGGCAAAGACCATGGGTTGAATGCTTTCGATCATTTATCGTAAATTTAATGTCTTGCGAACTCCTGAATCCCTCCCATATTGGGTAAGTGATCGATGTTGTGGGCATACCTAGCTTTGAACAAACACTGCGATCTTCACATCTCCCTTGAAAACTTTTCAAGGGCTTGCAACCCGATCCACTATTTGAAAAGAGTTGACGGTGAATATAATGCCACACTAATCGTTACATCTTTTACCTGCTTGCAGAGTTCTGGCTTGTGTTTTTTGATTTGTATATACTGATGGCACATTTCTTTATATATCATACAATTGCAGCTCACGGATAGAGAGGAACGTCCATATAAAAAGAAATATATTATCATCTATATCTCCATACGTAGTAATGATGAATTATAAAACTATTGCAAAGATCATCTTCTCGTTGATTCCAGCGATTCGTCGATATTTCCGACACCCGTTGAGAGTTTTAGGAGGTCTTCAATTTATTAAAGAGGAAGGTGGACTAAAGCCTAATTGGTTTATGAATACAGGCTATAAATCATCATCATGTACATAATGATTGTCTGCTTATGTCCATGTTGAGGTTAAAAGAAACTGAAACACCAACCATATAGTTAATATATTTGATGAGGGAGGCCGCAGGGCTGATAAGCGTCCCGCACCCTTTGTTAATTCGGTCAGATTAATGTCCGAATTAATTTAATTTCGTTCGTTGCAGTCGGATACGAGAGGCTAATCAAAAACCACTCTTAATTAATGTCAAGTTAATTTCAAGCGGGAATTTTTTTTACTTGGTGGAAGTCCAAGGTCGAACTCAGGGAGGCATCTGTCTCCTTAGGTGAATTTTAGCAAAGATCAAGTGTGTGATTTTCGGGAAATTATTTTTTTGTTCTTTTTCTAATTTCTATGCAGACACATGCAACCAGCAGGCCAATATAAATTTCAATTCAATTAGGATATCAAATGGAGTCCAAAAATTCTAAAAATTGGCCAGATGATTAATTATGATGAAAATGATCTACCCTAATTTTTTTGGAATTTTTAGACACTAAATGAATTTACTGTGAATTAAATATGCAGACAGGGTGATTTTCATTAAATCGTTTTTAATAAATAACAAATCACAATTTTTTCAAGAGATAAAATTATCCTAGATAGCACTAATGATAAGGAATCCAGAAAAATTGACAGATCTGAATTTCAATGTGAAATGAATTTATTAAAATTAAAATGAGAAAATCACTCAACAATTTATTTAGGCCTCTATATGTGTGCAAATGACATGAAATTTTTATGGCACGTTACGATTACTGTCCTTAATCTACTGTAAATTTTTTGGGATTTTTGGAATCACAGAGAATAAACTACAAATTAAAAGGTGTAACTGGGCAAAATATTCCACAAATCAACCAATTAATTATTTAAAATTCCACTGAAATTACAAAAACATGACACGTGGCCCAATAGACAGAGGACAAGTTTCTCAACAAAATGCAACTTTTAGAATTGAAAAATGAGATAAAATGCAACCTAGGGATGTGTGCAAACACAGGGGTGTAAATGCAATACAGGAAAATAAAAATACATAAAGTAAATATGCTGACAGGGACTTAAGTGCAATTACCTATTATGTTGGGGACTCGAGTGCAATTTCTCGACAAGGCACGTGCTCCTCACGTGGGGTCTGCTTCACAGGGACCTTTTTGCAATATTTGAAAGTTCTAGGGGCCTCTGTGTAAATTTCCCAGGACGCATGTGCTCCTCACGTGGGCGGCCTAGGCTCGGATAGTTGCGGAGGCTCGGAGCTCGGTTCGGGCGCTTCTGGAGGTCTGGAATGAGGCTCGGGCGATCCGAGCCTAGGCTCGAGGAAGAGGCTCGGACCGAGGCTGCGTGGCACGCTGTGGACCCTCGGATCGAGCTCGATCCGATGGATGGCGGCGAAGACGCGTGGCGTGACCTCAGGTCGTTAGATCTATGCTGATCCAATGGCTACTGGGCTCTATGGAGATGGCGACGTGGCTGAAGATCCGCCGCTGGATCAGATGAGAGATCAACGGTTGAGAGCTGCTGCGGAGGGGAGACGCGTGGCGAACTAGGCGACGTTGGATCTAAGTGGATCCAACGACTCCTGTAAAGCTCGGTTGAGAGGCTACGTGGCTCGCTGAGGACCGTTCAATCAACGTGATCGAACGGCAGCTGTACGTCTCCTCCGATGGTCCTCCGCCGCCTGCGGAGGAGATGGCGGGGCTCCGGCGAAGCTGCCTTTGCTCCGCCCGTCCTTCCTCGTGCCGATGAAGCTCTCCGACTTGTCGGAGCTATCCCAGAAGGTTCGTGGCGATGCGGCAAAGGTCCTGATGGTCTCAGGAGCGGCGGAGGGATGTCTGAAGTCGATGGCGATGAAGCTCGAAGTAGGCTCCGGCGAACCTCCGTTCAATGAGCAGAGGAGTACCTGCAGGTGTTAGAGGCAGAGCCGGAGCTCGTGCGTGCACTCGTGAAGGTGGGTGGTTGACTGGCGAGGCTTAAGGCGGACAGAGGTGGTCTGGCGAAGGAGCTCCGGCCAAGTGGCGGAGCTGGAGATCGAGGTACGGTGATATGCGTCGTAGGAGGTCGTGAAGGCTACCGCGAAGATGGGAGCTTCGACGCGAAGCTCGACGGAATGGAATGGAAGCGAGAAAATGATCGGAGGCGGCAAATAAAATGCGAGAAAAAGTGAAGAAAAAGGAAGCGAAGATCGGAGATGGATGGAAGCGTCACCTGGGGATTGGAACTCTTTCTTGGGTTCCAGGTCGTCGCTCGAAGGGTCGGTGGTTCCCTGAGCTCAAGCAGTGGCTCGGCGGAGGAGGGCTGCGACTCAGCGGAGGCCGAGGATCTCGCCGGAGAAGACGGACATCTTCGCTCAATGAAACTCTCAATTCCTGTCACAAAGTTGAAGCTCAGAGCTCGGGGCGTCTCTCACGAAGGGCGGATAGCCATGACGATGGCCGGAGAGGGGGTATTTATAAGATGAAGTCGATGGGTTAAGTTGCTGGAAGGTGGAGTTCGAGGCCATCATGGAGCTACATCGGTGGGAGTTGTGGGGAGTGAGGGAGCTGGCGAGGGTGAAGGGAGAGTGGCAAAGATCGTGGCGGCATTGGTGGTCGGAGAAGGTGTCAGGAGTGGTGGCGAAAATAGAAAGGGGCAGCGTGTTCCGCAAGGTCGAGATCGTGGGAGAGAGAGCGATCAGAGGTAGGAGACGAAGTCTCCACCGTTGGATCTTATGATCCAACGGTGGTGATTAATGACACAAAAACCCCGAGCAACTAAGGTAAAGGTACTAAGACGGTCGTTGCGACCTCAATCGCTCAGATGTGTCAATCAAGAAAAATCGAACCACTCGATACAAATAAAATCAATCAGAACAAAGAAGCGGTCCTGCTATATGTTTAACCTGGTATAGCACCCAGGGTCGAACTCGAGGAGCACGGACTGGCCGAAGGCCTACGAAGTAGTAAAAACAAATAAAATAAAGAAATGAAATCTTTTTAGTGGTTTTTAATTATTTTTGTATTTTTTTTGGATTTTTGGTATATAAAGAAAATAAGAAAAACAAAAACAATCACACTTTAACAAATTATTTAATGCATCAAAATTCAACCAAAAATCAAAATAAAAATATTTTTATGTGTTTTATATTTTTTTATGTTTTTGGTGAATTTTTGATAATTTTCTGATGAATATTTTATTTTCTAAAAATCAAACAGTAGCAAAAAGAAGAGATACTGTCCAGCCGAGCCAAGAAACCCTAGACAAAATATCGAAGGGCTCAAAAAGGCCTGAAGGTAATTTTCCTGTAAAATAGAGGAAACAAGGAAAATTTAGGTACCAAGTTTATTGCTTTTGGGTTTTTAATGTATTTACTAGAATTTTTATGGGCTTTTTGATGTTTTTAAGTTTTTAAGGTTTTTAAGCAATGAAAAATAGCCAAAATTGGCTAGAAAATCAAGGAACACCAACTAAACATTAGCTAATTTTTATAGAATTTTTAAAGAAGTTTTTATATTTTTTTGTGATTTTCCAATCTAGACAGTAACAAAAATGATGGTTTTTAAATTTTTAAAAATATCAAACAAAACCAATAATGTCCTCAAAAATCCGTGAAAATCCTACACCATGGCAGGAGCCATATATCAAATTCTCATTGGATTTGGAGGTGATTTGATATTTTATTCAAAAATAACAAAAGGGTACTGTGCACAGGGACTGGAATGCAAATACCCAAAGTTCTGGGGGTCCCGGTGCAATTAACCCGGCAAAACACGCGCCAAGCGCGTGCCTGGGGCACTCAGGGACCTATATGCAAGGAAAATAAGTCCTGAGGATCTATTGGTAACACGTACCAAAAGTCCAGGGGCTCAGTTGCAAATAACCCCAAATAAAATGCACATGTGTAAAACAACCACGCACAGGGGTATAAATGCAATTAACTAAAACCTTTCATTCATTCATAAACAACCAGAACTACAAGGGCATAGACTGCAAATACACCAAAACAACACGTGACGAAGCACGTGTATCACAACAGGCAGGGGTATATATGCAATTACACTAAAGCTCAGGGTCCTCTATGCAATTAAACCTAAAACTAAACAATGTATTTAAATATTTACAGGACTCAAACGAAATAAAACAAAGATAAGGGCCTAAGGGTAATTTACCCTTTATTAAGCGGGGTCGTTGGATGCGCTCCACGTGGCTGATCTGATGGGTGCGGCTGGTGGGCGCTCTAGATGGCGTCTCCTCGGATCGAACGCTCAAGACAGCTCCGGAGATGGACGGCTCAGATCAGAACTGGAGCGAGGAGGCACGATCAACGGCTCTGGAGGATGCTGGAAGAACTGATGGCCGGCGAACTTCGCCGGCCTCGTGAAGGCGCCTCCGGCCTCCTCTGCTGCGTCTGAGTATCTGAGGAGCTCCGGCGTGAAGGTGCGCAGCTGCTGATGTCCTCCGATGCCCCAGCTGAGCTCGGGGGAGCTCCGACGAGGGTGGCGGAGGTGAAGCTCCTGGGCTGAATATCGAGAGGCCTCAGATGGCCTCTGCTGGACCTGCAAAACCCCTCAGGAGATTCGCGGGTCGAGGGCAAAGTGCCTCGACCCAGTTAGGTGACGTGAAGGTGACTGGTGCGTCGGGGCGGCGGGCTCCGGCGAAGGGGGAGGACGGTGGAGCCCGGTTCCCAGCTCCTGTCCGAGCTGGGTTGTGTGAGTGGGTGCAGAAGGTGCGGCGGAGAGAGGCGAATGTGATGGTCGGGTCCGATGGTCGAACGGTGGTCGGAACCGGGGTGAATCGAAGGAATACGACGGCGGACGAATTGGGGCAAAGCTGAAATCGAACGAAATAGCTAAGCTAAGGGGCTACCTGAATGATCGATGAGACTGGGGAAGAGCAGGGGGTGCTCCTGGTCTTGGCCTCAAGGGTCGTCTCGGCCCGAGGCTCGAAGCTCGCCCAGGTGGCGGAGCTGCGGCGGGTGTGTCGCCGGATCAGTGGGTTCCTCCTCCTCGCCTCGCTGCAACAGGCGGAGACGCTCGCTGTCACTCGTGCGGTCACTCTGGAGCTCACAGGGAAGAAGGGGAATGGCCAAAGATAGCGTGGGAAGGTGGCTGAGCTCCAGCTTTATATGGCTAGGGGTCCGAGAAGAGAGGGTCCGGGCAAGCTCAGGAGCGCGCGGATCCCGAGGGAGCGGCTCCGGCGAGGGTGCCGGATGCAAGGAGAATGATTCGGACCCGGGGTATGGGTGGAAGGCAATCGGGTTGAGCGAGGAAAAATCCGAGAAGTTGGGTCCGAAGCTCAAACCCGTGAGAAGTGGTCCTGGGGGGGCCAGTTGACCGGGCGGTCAACATCCCCAGGAGCCAATGCGGTTCGGCCACGTGGCTGGATCTTAAGATGACAAATAAACATAGCTAGGGGCCGAATCTGCAAAAACTCAAAACATGAAATATTTTTATTTTATTTTTTTCTATTTTTTGGTGATTTTTAATTAATTTTTGGAAATAAAAATAAGGTATTTACATTATATAGCTATATATAGGTATATATACAATATGTAGGCTTTTGATTTTTTATTTTTAATTATTATTTTTGTACAATTTTATTCCTATTTTATATTTTATTTATTTATAGTATAACATAAGGAATAAAAGGGTGTTTTTATTTTATTTTTATTATTTATTTACATAGGTAAAATAAATAGATATGTACATCTATATACATGGTATATGTATAATGTATTTTTGTAGTTTTGATTTTTCTATTTTTATTTGTTTTGATTTTGATTCTTTTTATTTTATTTACTTACAATATATAACATAGACTATTTACAAAAATTATAACAATTACTTTTTTATATTTACAAAGCAGAATAAATACATAGGTGTGGTTTATGTACATGATGAAAGGGGTATTTTTAATCTTTTTGATTTTTAACTTTTTATTTTGTTTTTATATATTTTATAAATATATACAAATATTTACAAGTGTATTTTTGGTGAGGAAAACATTTTTATTTTATTTACAAAAATATTTACACAACAGCCCCTATCTCCCTCTACTTTGGTTTTTATGCGGTCAGGCCCATGCTGAGCCCTCCCTTGGGTTAGGTTGCTCAATATTTATTCTAAATATTTCCCTCTTTTTCTTTTTAATCTTTATTCTTTTATTTTTGCACAAAAACATGCTAATTATAGATTTTTACACAATGCATGCTTTTGGTAATTATTCCTATTTACATATATCTACATGCATTTGCAAAGGTTTTTGTAGCTAAAATATAAGAATAAAGAGTGATGAATGGGTATTCATCACCCCCCTATACTTAACTTTGCTAGTCCCTTAGCAAACACTTATTTGAAAAAGAAGTGAAAAAGAATGAAAGAAAAAGAAAAAGAGGATGTACACGGATCAAGGTTGATTATTAAACTTGCCTTCATTAAATTGGGATATGGAGCTCGATCAGATCTTTGGATTATTAATGTGTCGGAACCTTATTTAGACTTAAGCTTAAAACCTAACAGCCTCTAAGTTCCACTAATCTATAACCAAGACTCCTCAATGCTCCAGATCAGAACAAGTCATCAATCACAAACCCTGAAGACCATGAATCTTTTCTTGTCCTGTGAATGTGAAGTCTAAGCTCTCCACCTCAGAAATGGCAACTTGACAACCCTCCCCAACAAGGTAACTCTATGACCTCAATCTTGCCACTCTTTCCTCGAGGAGCGGGGTATTCCCTTCTAAGTTCAAGTTCAACCGGCTCAAGAAGAGGGGGAAGAAGAGAATGGGTCAAGGCCAGTGTAGCCAAGTACCCTTGGGAGCTTGACCAGTGTAGCCAAGTCTCCCTGCTGCAAGCTACCACAGGGTGATCATGAAACCAAGCTTTGCTTATTGCACTTATATACATACTCCGGTGGGATTATCATTTTCTATCAGACCCACCATTTTTTTGGAGTTCTTTTCTTTTTGCACATTTTTTTTTCAAGTGCATCTGTACAACATATACATGTGCAGCATATATACAAGGAGTTTTTCCTCTTGAGCCAGTAGACTATCCCTCTTTTGAAGCTTTATTGCAACCCACAACTCCCGTCGTTAGACCTCATGGCAACCAGACCAAGTTGAGACGCACTTCCTTCACTATAAGAAGAAGAGAGGTTCCGCCTAGAAGTACTACCCTCATATGCTACCCCAAGTCAAGGAAGACTGCCTCCTTACCACCTCATCCGTAGAGAGCTCGGTGCATAGTGCTGGTGTCCAAGTAAAGCCATAATCTATATGAGTCATGTGTTGTTGTTAAGTGCTCTACTTAGGCTCATTGAGATGACATGTGATCATAGCCTAGTGGACTCAAAGAATTAAGTCACCATGGACCTGAAAAGCCTTAAACCTAAGTCCTATAAGGTTCCTCTTAGAAATTAGGTGGATTAAGATCTTAATCAAGCTCCATTTCTCAATTTGATTCCAAGCTAGTTTAAATGTCAACTATCATCCAGAAAAACTATATACATATGTACAAAAAGATGCTTATTTACACAAATTTTACAATCATGCAAAATTTTTGAAAAATGTTTTGAAATCATGTATGAATAATGCATGAAGTGCAAGTTTTGCAAAGAAATATTTACACACATTTACACAAGATTTTTGCAAACTTTTGATTTTCAAAACATTTTGGAAAAATTTTCTACTATATACATAATTTTGATACAAAAATATTTACACAAGCTTTACACAAAAGATTTTTGAAATCATTTTTACAAAAATAATTTGTACACTAGTTATGTATGTGCAAATAAAAGAAGATTATGTACATGAAAAATTTTTTTAATTTTTGTGATTTTTAGCCATTTTATTTATTAACACACTCACACAAAGTACGAGTTATGGCTAAAGTATATATGAAATATATACACACACCCCTATACTTAGCTCGAACGATGTCCTCAGAGTCAAGAGCGATGAAGAAGACATAACTCGTGCTAGGTATAGGGAAGTGAAAAGGAAGGCTATACAAAAAGGAAATGAAAAGTCAAGAGGGGTCCAGGTCTTCCCCCTATACTTAGGATCAAGTAGTCGTAAGTATAGCAGCTGTATACTAAGGGAAAACCTGAGTGCAGAATGTACAGGGTCTACCCCCCCTATACTTAGGGTGAAATATCCCTAAGTATAGGCAGCAAAAACAGGGGTAGACAGAAACAAAAGAAATACCCGAAAGGCCTCACATCCCCCTATACTTAGGGTAAAGTGCACCCTAAGTATAGCATAATCACAAGATGAAGGAAGGGATGTGGTACTAAAGAATGTGGTGATATGGACATTTGGATCTATACAAGGCAGAAGATCAGTGAAACTCAGGCGTGAGATGCATTAGATGTGAGTCAAAGACCACATCTCACGCAAAATGAATAGGGGCAAGATCAACGACCCGCGGCTCATGATCTAGAAATGGCTTGAGCCGCTGGCCGTTCACTCGAAAGGTACTCTCAGCAGACAACTCGGATATATCTATGCTACCGTTGTCGTGTACCTTTCTAACCAGATAAGGTCCCTTCCATTTGCTCTGTAGCTTCCCTGGAAATAATCGTAGCCTCGCATCAAACAGCCATACTCTCTGTCCAATCTCAAAATGCTTGTGGCTGATATGAGAATCATGCCACTCCTTGACTTTCTCCTTGTAATGTAGGCTGCTTGAGAAAGCTGCATCTCTAAGCTCCTCCAGTGCAGCTAGCTCTGCCCTCCTCTGGTCTCCCATACCATCTGGATCCATCAAAATATCTGTAACTGCCCAAAGTGACTTGTGCCTCAGCTCAACAGGTAAATGTCATGGCTTGCCATACACGAGGCGAAAGGGAGATGTGCCCAAAGGTGTCTTGAAAGACGTCCTATATGCCCACAAGACCGAGTCCAAAAGCTGTGACCAATCCTTTCGGTCAGGGCGGATGACTTTCTGCAGAATAGTCTTGATCTCCCTATTCGACACTTCGGCTAGACCATTCGTCTGTGGATGGTAAGGTGTAGCAACACGATGATCTATGTCGAACTCGCTAGCAAGTGCCTTCACCTGGTCGTTGATGAAGTGAGATCCCCCATCAGAAATCAGAACTCGTGGAACCCCAAACCGCGTGATGATGTGCTTCCTCAAAAATCTGCAAACTGTCCTCGCATCAGCGGCTCGGGCGGGGATAGCCTCCACCCAACGACTCACATAATCAACGGCCAACAGAATGTACTCAAATCCCTGACTCTTAGGGAATGGACCCATGAAATCGATGCCCCATGCGTCAAAAACCTCACAGAAGTGAATGGGCTGCATCGGCATCATATCACGCTGTCCACAAGTGCCCATCCTCTGACAGTCAGTACACCTCTTCACGAACTCATCTGAGTCCTTGAAGAGGGTAGGCCACCACAAACCGGATTGGAGCACTTTCTGTGCCGTTCTCCTCCCAGAATGATGTCCTCCTGCCTCAAGCTTGTGGCAGTAAGTGAGGACGCTATGGTGTTCCTCCTGAGGAATACACCGACGCCAGACGCTATCCCCTCCTTCGTGGTAAAGGATGGGATCCTCCCAATGGTAAGACTTGGCCTTCGCGAGGAAGGTCTCAAGCCTCTGCCTGGGCCAATCTTGTGGGACTTTCCCAGCAACGAGAAAGTTCACAATATCGGCGTACCATGGGAGTGAGGCGATAGCAAGGATCGCCTCATCTGGGAAGGTATCTCTAATAGGGTCAATCTGCTCAGAATCCTCAGGCTGCTCTAGACGGGAGAGATGATCCGCCACCACATTCTTGACTCCAGGCTTATCCTTAATCTCAATGTCGAACTCCTGGAGTAGAAGGATCCATCTAGTCAGTCTGGCCTTGGCATCCTTCTTTGCCATGAGGTACCTTATGGCGGTGTGATCTGTAAACAAAGTCACTCTAGATCCAATGATATACGATCTGAACTTATCTAGGGCAAACACTACGGCTAGCATCTCCTTCTCTGTGACCGTGTAATTCCGCTGGGCGGAATCCAATGTGCGGCTAGCATAGTGTATGGCAAATGGAACTCCATCCCTCCTCTGTCCCAGCACTGCCCCTACGGTAAAATCGGAGGCGTCCGTCATGATCTCGAATGGGAGAGACCAATCAGGTGGCTGGGAGGACAGGAGCCTCAATCACACACTGCTGGAGAGTCGCGAACGATGAAAGACACTTGTCATCGACAAGGAACTCGGTGTCTTTCGTCAAGAGGTCAGTCAACGGTCGGGCAATCCTGCTGAAATCCTGAATAAATCTCCTATAAAATCCAACATGCCCCAGGAATGACCGTAGCTGCCTCAGATTGGACGGCGGTGCGAGTTTCCTAATGACATCAACCTTGGCCGGATCAACCTCCATGCCCCTGTTGGAGATGATATGGCCAAGCACCGTCCCTTGAGTCACCATGAAGTGACTCTTCTCCCATGATAGAACCAAATGATACTCAATACATCGCTGGAGTACTCGGTCTAGGCAGTCAAGACAAGAATCGAATCCGTCACCGTAGACCGAGAAATCGTCCATGAAGACCTCCAAGCATTCCGCTACCATGTCCGAAAAGATCGACAGCATGCACCTCTGAAAAGTCGCAGGGGCATTGCATAGCTTAAATGGCATGCGTCGAAAAGCATATGTGCCGAAGGGACAGGTAAAGGTGGTCTTCTCCTGATCCTCAGGAGTGATGGCCACTTGGTTGTAGCCCGAGTACCCATACAGGAAGCAATAATGGCTCTTCCCTGCCAGTCTCTCAATGATCTGGTCAATAAAAGGCAGGGGAAATGGTCCTTCTTTGTGGCTTGGTTGAGTCTCCTGTAGTCAACACAAACCCTCCAAGAGGTGGGTACTCGTGTAGCAATCTCCTCTCCCGACTCACTGATCACAGTCGTGATGCCTGTCTTCTTGGGCACCACATGCAAGGGGCTAACCCACTTGGAGTCGGAAATGGGATAAATAAAATCTGCACTCCACCATTTTGATATTTCCTTCATCACAACCTCTCTCAGGTTGGGGTTCAGTCGCCGCTGGAACTCACGCGACGGCTTCGCCCCCTCCTCGAGATAGATATGGTGGGAGCACACTGATGGACTAATCCCATGGAGATCTGCTACGCTCCATCCGATCGCCTTGCGGTTCTTTTCAAGAACCCCCATCAAACGGGATTCTTGCTCTCCAGTCAACTCGGCGGAGATGATGACTGGGTACATCTCTGGCTCGCCCGCAAGGAATCGATACTTCAGCGAAGTAGGGAGCGGCTTCAGCTCTGGAATGCTGGGTGCTGGCAAATCTGGCTGTGGAAGAAACTGAGTGAAAGCTGCTAAGTCTGCCAAATCTTCCTGGGAAAGTGAAAGCGTACTCTCGCAAACTGGATCGGAAGAAGGCTGCTCAACTGCACTGTCTCTGGTCTGCTCTGCATCTGCCTCCTCCTCATCTGTAGGCTCAGGTGGAATCAGGTCTGGCATCTGATCATCACAATCGGCCCAATCAGACTCTGAATCCGAGGGATCTGTATCAACCGCGGTGGCATCAGCACCACCGTAAAGCAAGGTGGCCTCAGCACCACCATCACTGGAATCCGCGTAGCGATCAAGGACCGGCTCTGCTGCCTCTGTGGTATCCTGAACCAGGGCTGTGCTCTCCAGACTTTCCTCTGCTATCATCACGGCATCAGCTGTATCTGAATATGAGAGGATGGTCTGTGCTACAGGATCTGCCGAAGCTGCCTCATCGTCTGTGATCACAAAATCACAGTCCTGGTGGATGTCTGGCTCTGCGTCTGTCAGCTGCTCTGAATCTGTAGTCGCATCTGAGCGGGCTCTCTCTCTAGCTCTGTAGTCCTCGACCGTCTCTATTTGTATACTCTCGCCCTCGACGCGAAAGTACACCTTCCCGCTATCATGATCAGTCACCGCCTTGGCTGTGGCCAAGAACGGACGACCAAGGATGATGGGGGTATCGGCCACTGACTCAGGGATCTCCATGTCCAACACTACGAAGTCCACGGGGAATTTCAAGCCCTGAATCGTGACGATAACGTCTCGTAATAACCCCTTCGGCCTCTTGACAGATCGATCAGCGAACTGAAGGACTGTCCTGCTCTGTCGAAGAGTGCCCAACTCGAAGCGGTCGAGAAGGGCTGCCGGAAGAAGGTTGATCGATGATCCGCTATCTAGTAGAGTACGGTCGAACCTCTGCTCACTGATCTGGCATCTGACATACGGGGCCCCTGAATCTGGCCTCTTGGCTGGCAGTCGGTTCTGGATCGCAAAACATGTGGCTTTCGTCGGCACATGGATCTCTGAAGTGTGGTTCCTCCTCCTCCTCCTGACTGTAGTCCTGTCTCTCAGTGATCGCTGGAGAAGGGGGATGTGCTGCAAAGCCTCCTGGAGGGTCAGCTGTATGTGGAATCGATCGATCATGCTCTGGCTGAACTCCTCAAGCTCTCTCTTTTTTGGATTTTCTTTTTTCTTCCCCTTCCCCATCTGAAGGGCTCTAGGGAAGGGGATCACGGGGTCCTTCGCAGATGAAGGACTAGGAAAAGGCCTAGACGGTTCGATGACCGGATCCACACATACATCATGCACCACAGTGGGACCAGAAGAAACTAAACATTTTCCTTTATTCAAACCAAAGTCATGAGATACATCAAAGCGAGGAAAGACAACATCTCTCTCAACACAAACACCGGTGGCCTCAGTACCACCATGGATTGGCTCTGCTGCTGCTGCTGGTAGACGTCTCGCGGTATCAGTACCGCGGGCTGGCTCGGCTGAACTGGTGGCGTCAGTACCACCTCCTCGATCTAGTGAAGTGGCGGCCTCAGTACCGCCGGTGGGATCAGCATCCTTGGTGGCCTCAGTGCCACCGTCATCATCTGGAGCGGCCTCAGTACCGCTCTCCTCCTCGTCTTGTGGCACCTCTGAAGTATCCTCGTGGTGAAGCTCAGATGAGGCGCCGCCGCCTGCTGGGGTCCTACCGCTCCTAAGTGTGACAAAATCAGCATCAAATAGATCCGAAGATGTATCAACAAATGGGTCACTAGGAGTGGCAAACTCAGTGTGTACTACCTGCTCAGATTTCCTCTTGAGGTTATTCGGATTCGGCTCAATCTGGGCTGGAATGGCGTCCTTCCCTCTCACCAAGTCCAGCATCTCCTGGTGGAACTCGTCCATCTCCCGTCTGAACGTGGCCTGCTGGTCTGTGAGGAGGCGGGCGATGTCATCCAAAGCGGGGCTCTCGTGGGAGCCCGACGGGTAGCCTCTCTGGGGGTGAGGCTGCTGGAACTGCTGCTGGTGGTAGGAGGGATATGAGGAAGGGTGCTGCTGCTGAACTGGGTGAGCCTGCTGCTCATGTCTCCACGATTGTCCTTGCTGCTGATAGGGACGAGGACCGAAGGATGATGGCTGGTGCTGCTGATATGCTGGGGGATGTTGCTGCGGCTGGTGATCTCTCTGCTGGGAGTACTGCCCTCCCTATCCTGACGGCTGCTGCTGGGGCTGGGCACCACCACTCCCCCATCTGAATCCGGGATGGTCTCGTCGGATCCCAGGCTGGGGGCGGTCATACCAAATCTCGTTGACATCCATCAACGGCTCGGCATCGTAGGGGGCTGATGGGAGTACTGCCAGAGGCTGGTCCGGCTGGTATACCACCATCTGCATGTCTGGAGATGGTGGGGACTGGTAGGTGGGCTGCGGCTGCTGGTACGGCTCCGCCTGTACAAGATGAACCTGTCTAGGCTGCACAGGGGTGCTGGAGCGCTGGGACGAGCTGCTATTGCTGCCGGAGTCGCCTCGCGACTGAAGACGGGGCTGAGAAGCCGTCTGTGCCTCCTGAAGACACATGAGCTGGGTCTTCATGTCGCTCAGAACCTGTGCCATCTGTTCCATCTGAGTGATGCTCTGGCACTGCTTCTTCTCAATCAGCTCCATGCGGTCCAACTTCTCGCTGATAATGCCCATATCCGCAGCTGTCGACTCTGCCTGTGCTGCTGCGGCTGCGGACGAACTGGATGGACCTGCATCTACCCGTGCTATCCGCTGGTACTGTACGGGTCCTGGCTGCTGTGGCTGGGTCTTCTGAGTATACAACCTGGTCTGGGACATCACCATGTAGTTTTCTGCCATCTCCTCGTAGATGGCCCAGACCTGGTCATGGTCCTTGGCAAAGTAGGACCCGCCGCAAGAAGCGTTCTCCAGACCCTGAAGCTCTGGCGTCAACACGCTGAAAAAGCTCTGAACTAGGTTCGGCTTGGAGATGTCGTGGTGCGGGCATCGGTCTAGGAGCTCTCGAAACCTCTCCCATGCCTCGTGAAACTGCTCGTTGGGGAACATGGAGAAGTTGCTAATCAGGGCCCTTGCTGCATTCGTCCGCCCGAGTGGATAGTACTTGTTCAAGTACTCGGTGCGGAGCTGCTCCCAGATATATACAAACCTCCCAAGATGCTTCAGCCAGGTGACTGCTCTATCTGCCAGTGAAAACGGGAAGGCTATCATCCGGATCGTGTCCTGGTCCACGTGGCGATCGTGGACAGTGCTGCAGATCATCAGGAACTCCTGGAGGTGGAGGTGGGGCTCCTCAGTGGCAAGTCAGTGGAAGCGGGGTAGCAACTGCAAGGTGTTCGGGGGGAACTTGAAGTCCCCCACGATCGCCGGCACCACTACCCAGTGATGCATCAGAGTGGATCCGGGATTGTGTAAATCCCGCATCGGTCGTGGTGGTCCTCCTGCCGCAGCGCCTCCCGCTGCGGCGGTTGCGGCTGCTGCTGCGGCAGCAGCTGCTGCGGCTCGTGCCTCTGCATCAGGTATCTCCTCAGGCTCCTCTGCTCCACCCTCCCTCAGGCCCCCTCCCTCCAACTCTCGCCTCATCTCTATCATGAATGCCCCCTGATCGCGTAACTGCTGCTAGACTGTCTCAAGTGATGCGATCAGGGTGGAGTTGATCGCTCCCTGGTCAAGTACAAAGTGCTCGGGCTGACGGGAGTGATCATCTGAACTGCCGGCTCCGGCCATAGCGACGTCTGCAAAATCAAACAAGCCCAACTCAGGCTGTCAAATCAATCAGTCTCTCCTCGGGCTCGTGTCTCTCAGGTAGAACAGAAAGGGGGTCGAGGGGGAACAGGGTGGAATCGTACTCGGGCTCAGAGAGCAGGTCTGGGCTCTCGCGAGCCAACCTAGATGATGAGGTAGACGTGCCCGAAAGTGGTGCAGCCAGAGGCTGCCTAAGAGACCGTCTACCCATCATCTTGATCTGGCGAGTAGTGCGGATGAGATCTGGAGAAACTATGATCACAAACAAACCCCCGGTTCACCAACGCAACGCGAGCTGAAGACCGTGAAAGTTCGGTCAAATTATCTTGTCAATTTTATTTGGTGAACACACAAAATATCAGAGCGCTTACGTGACCTGTTAGGATATCCGATGCTAACCCAACCGACTGGCCCGCACGGGAAGAGTCGGTAATCAGTCGGGACTAGCACCGGGGGGCTCTACAGGTGCGGGTCACTCTCTCGCGCATCCAAACCATACAATGAGGGGGTTACTCTCCCCAAGACAAGGTTTTTAGGGTGAGCGGATTTTAAAATCAATAGTATTAGCCAGTCCCAATTTTATGGTTTCACTTTTTAGTATTTTTCAAAGCAAACAATGGCCTAACGAATTTTTCGGTTCTCCTGATTATTAAGTCCAAAACAGGGGGGAGAAGACGAAAAAGCTGATGCACGATAAATCAATGATGCATGCTGAGTAAGAAATGCGTACCTGTCTCCAGCACTCTACATGCAATATGATCCGCGCATAAAAGTAAAGACAGAAAGAAAACTACCTATATGATGTAACGGGAAAGCCGAGTCCTAAACGAGCAATTTCTAGCGAAGAACCGTCTAACCGGTCACCGACCTCCAAGCCAAAGAGTCCGGTCTTGGCCCGTCCCTCCTCTGTCCGACAAATTGGGGTAGGAGTAAGCGCTTTACAGGACGGGCTGCGGCACGTAGGCTACGAAGGCAAATGAATCGGTTATTTTTATTAAATATTTTTAGTAGGTCCAATTAACGATCTATGGGAATAGATAAGCAGTTAGGTGTGTGGATCCTACTAATTACGGCACAATCACCAGAAAATCCTAAGTCTAGGGGCTCGAGCAAAAACCGCGTAAACACCGGAAAAGGCAGAAAGAAAGGAAAAAGAAAGCCGCGAAAAACCGCGAAAAACCGCAAAAAAACGCGCAAGTCCTAAGGGTCCCCCGAGCACACCGGTGCTCGGCGAAACAGACCCGCTACGGCAGAAGAGTCCAAGTGTCCAAGAGTGTCCTGTATTATTACAATAATAATGAATAAAAATAAAAATCTACTCTAATTCTCACCCACTCAACTCTCTCTCACTCTCTCCTGTGGCTCCGCGAAGAAAAGAGCCGCCCTCCGAATCCCGCGGTTGCTTCGGCTCCTCGAGAGTAGCCGCCTCGGTCCTCGGGCCCTCGCAAGAGAAAAATAGAGTGGTCAGAACCAATAAAATCAAATAATAAAGGAAAAAGAAATGAAAATAAAAATAAAAGGGTATATATGCAAAAATGTAAAATAAAATAAACACACAAAAGAAAAACAAAACAAAAATAAAAGAAAAAGAAAATAAAGCAAAATAAAGTGAAAATAAAATATAGACAAAAAGCCGTGAAGAGCCGCGAGCTCTGGAAGAGCCGCGAAAAGCCGCGGAAAAATCAAAAATGAAAAATAAAAAAGAACTACTAAGCCGTGCTCCCCGGCAACGGCGCCATTCATTCTGATGACACAAAAACCCCGAGCAACTAAGGTAAAGGTACTAAGACGGTCGTTGCGACCTCAATCGCTCAGATGTGTCAATCAAGAAAAATCGAACCACTCGATACAAATAAAATCAATCAGAACAAAGAAGTGGTCCTGCTATATGTTTAACCTGGTATAGCACCCAGGGTCGAACTCGAGGAGCACGGATTGGCCGAAGGCCTACGAAGTAGTAAAAACAAATAAAATAAAGAAATGAAATCTTTTTAGTGGTTTTTAATTATTTTTGTATTTTTTTTTGGATTTTTGGTATATAAAGAAAATAAGAAAAACAAAAACAATCACACTTTAACAAATTATATTTTTTATGTTTTTGGTGAATTTTTGATAATTTTCTGATGATTATTTTATTTCTAAAATCAAACAGTAGCAAAAAGAAGAGATACTGTCCAGCCGAGCCAAGAAACCATAGATAAAATATCTAAGGGCCTCAAAAAGGCCTGGAGGTAATTTTCCTGTAAAATAGAGGAAACAAGGAAAATTTAGGTACCAAGTTTATTGTTTTTGGCTTTTTAATGTATTTACTAGAATTTTTATGGGCTTTTTGGTGTTTTGTTTTTAAGGTTTTTAAGCAATGAAAAATAGCCAAAATTGGCTAGAAAATCAAGGAACACCAACTAAACAGTAGCTAATTTTATAGAATTTTTAAAGAAGTTTTTATATTTTTTTGTGATTTTCCAATCTAGACAGTAACAAAAATGATGGTTTTTGAATTTTTAAAAATATCAAACAAAACCAAAAATGTCCTCAAAAATCCGTGAAAATCCTACACCATGGCAGGAGCCATGTGTCAAATTCTCATTGGATTTGGAGGTGATTTGATATTTTATTCAAAAATAACAAAAGGGTACTGGTGCACAGGGACTGGAATGCAAATACCCAAAGTTCTGGGGGTCCCGGTGCAATTAACCCAGCAAAACACGCGCCAAGCGCGTGCCTGGGGCACTCAGGGACCTATATGTAAGGAAAATAAGTCCTGAGGATCTATTGGTAACACGTACCAAAAGTCCAGGGGGCTCAGTTGCAAATAACCCAAAATAAAACGCACATGTGTAAAACAACCACGCACAGGGGTATAAATGCAATTAACTAAAACCTTTCATTCATTCATAAACAACCAGAACTACAAGGGCATAGACTGCAAATACACCAAAACAACACGTGACGAAGCACGTGTATCACAACAGGCAGGGGTATATATGCAATTACACTAAAGCTCAGGGTCCTCTATGCAATTAAACCTAAAACTAAACAACGTATTTAAATATTTACAGGACTCAAACGAAATAAAACAAAGATAAGGGCCTAAGGGTAATTTACCCCTTTATTAAGCGGGGTCGTTGGATGCGCTCCACGTGGCTGATCTGACGGGTGCGGCTGGTGGGCGCTCCAGATGGCGTCTCCTCGGATCGAACGCTCAAGACAGCTCCGGAGATGGACGGCTCAGATCAGAACTGGAGCGAGGAGGCACGATCAACAGCTCTGGAGGATGCTGGAAGAACTGATGGCCGGCGAACTTCGCCGGCCTCGTGAAGGCGCCTCCGGCCTCCTCTGCTGCGCCTGAGTATCTGAGGAGCTCCGGCGTGAAGGTGCGCAGCTGCTGATGTCCTCCGATGCCCCAGCTGAGCTCGGGGAGCTCCGACGAGGGTGGCGGAGGTGAAGCTCCTGGGCTGAATATCGAGAGGCCTCAGATGGCCTCTGCTGGACCTGCAAAACCCCTCAGGAGATTCGCGGGTCGAGGGCAAAGTGCCTCGACCCAGTTAGGCGACGTGAAGGTGACTGGTGCGTCGGGGCGGCGGGCTCTGGCGAAGGGGGAGGACGTGGAGCCCGGTTCCCAGCTCCTGTGCGAGCTGGGTTGTGTGAGTGGGTGCAGAAGGTGCGGCGGAGAGAGGCGAATGTGATGGTCGGGTCCGATGGTCGAACGGTGGTCGGAACCGGGGTGAATCGAAGGAATACGACGGTGGGACGAATTGGGGCAAAGCTGAAATCGAACGAAATAGCTAAGCTAAGGGGCTACCTGAATGATCGATGAGACTGGGGGAAGAGCAGGGGGTGCTCCTGGTCTTGGCCTCAAGGGTCGTCTCGGCCCGAGGCTCGAAGCTCGCCCAGGTGGCGGAGCTGCGGCGGGTGTGTCGCCGGATCAGTGGGTTCCTCCTCCTCGCCTCGCTGCAACAGGCGGAGACGCTCGCTGTCACTCGTGGCGGTCACTCTAGAGCTCACAGGGAAGAAGGGGAATGTCCAAAGATAGCGTGGGAAGGTGGATGAGCTCCAGCTTTATATGGCTAGGGGTCCGAGAAGAGAGGGTCCGGGCAAGCTCAGGAGCGCGCGGATCCCGAGGGAGCAGCTCCGGCGAGGGTGCCGGATGCAAGGAGAATGATTCGGACCCAGGGTATGGGTGGAAGGCAATCGGGTTGAGCGAGGAAAAATCCGAGAAGTTGGGTCCGAAGCTCAAACCCGTGAGAAGTGGTCCTGGGGGGGCCAGTTGACCGGGCGGTCAACATCCCCAGGAGCCAATGCGGTTCGGCCACGTGGCTGGATCTTAAGATGACAAATAAACATAGCTAGGGGCCGAATCTGCAAAAACTCAAAACATGAAATATTTTTATTTTATTTTTTTCTATTTTTTGGTGATTTTTAATTAATTTTTGAAAATAAAAATAAGGTATTTACATTATATAGCTATATATAGGTATATATACAATATGTAGGCTTTTTGATTTTGATTTTTAATTATTATTTTTGTACAATTTTATTCCTATTTTATATTTTATTTATTTATAGTATAACATAAGGAATAAAAGGGTGTTTTTATTTTATTTTATTATTTATTTACATAGGTAAAATAAATAGATATGTACATCTATATACATGGTATATGTATAATGTATTTTTGTATTTTTGATTTTTCTATTTTTATTTTGTTTTGATTTTGATTCTTTTTATTTTATTTACTTACAATATATAACATAGACTATTTACAAAAATTATAACAATTACTTTTGTATATTTACAAAGCTGAATAAATACATAGGTGTGGTTTATGTACATGATGAAAGGGGTATTTTTAATCTTTTTTATTTTTAACTTTTTATTTTGTTTTTATATATTTTATAAATATATACAAATATTTACAAGTGTATTTTTGGTGAGGAAAACATTTTTATTTTATTTACAAAAATATTTACACAAGAGCCCCTATCTCCCTCTACTTTGGTTTTTATGCGGTCAGGCCCATGCTGAGCCCTCCCTTGGGTTAGGTTGCTCAATATTTATTCTAAATATTTCCCTCTTTTTCTTTTTAATCTTTATTCTTTTATTTTTGCACAAAAACATGCTAATTATAGATTTTTACACAATGCATGCTTTTGGTAATTATTCCTATTTACATATATCTACATGCATTTGCAAAGGTTTTTGTAGCTAAAATATAAGAATAAAGAGTGATGAATGGGTATTCATCAGTGATCGAAGCGGGCTGGAGCGGTTGAGATTAGAAGATCAGGGCGTGATCGAAGGCTGTAGATTAGCCACGTGTCGGGCTGGAAGCGTGCCCGCTAATGGGCGGCCTGGATTAGACGTTAGGGATGATCGAGCGGCCAAGGAAAGAGGCGGAAGCAGCGGCCAAGATGGAAGCTCTAAAGCGCGATCGAAGGGTGCACAACGCGACATGTGTCAATCTCCTGGCTAAGGCGCCAACGGGCGGTTAGGATGAGAGATGAAGGCTGATCGTGCGGTTAAGAATAGGGAGCGGATTAAGCGGCTCAGATCAAAGGATCGATGGCATGATCAAGCGGACTACACTGCGCCACGTGGAGCGATGGAATAAGGCGGGAACGAATGGTGCAGATGGGGTTCTTAGGATGATCGGATGGTTGCAAATCGAGGCGTGCGTGGAGGCAGCTAAGCCGTTGGATCTAAAAGTTAATCCAACGGCTGTGGCTGCGGGCGGATGAGGCAAGGGCAGCGGGCTACGTGGCGCAACCAGAGGGTGCCACGTGGCCTGCTGTGATTGGTTGGAAAGAAAATTGAGTGTAGAAAGAGAAGAGGACCGAATTTGGAAAAACTCAAAACATGAAAGTTGTAGATATTGATGAGATCTACAAGTTTCATGTTGACCAAAGACGGAGATGAGGTCAAGTATGATACAAAAAAATACAAAGATACAATTTATACATATATGTAGTATACAAAGTGGCCCAAAAACCCAACTTTCTCATACGAGCTCCAAATTGTATGAAATTAGTCTCATTTTAAAGGTCTTTTAATGTGTAGTATTCTAAGAGTGAGTAGACATATTTTGGAGTTTGTGTGAGGGTCCTATGTGTATTTCATTGTCCAGGGGTTCTAGGGCTTTATTGACTAATTTACAAGGGGGATTTTTTTGGCTTTCTTCCCCATATTATTAACTAAGGAGTACATATTATAAGGAAGAGGTTATTTTAGTAAGTGGATATTTTACAAGGGATTTTGGCTTCTTATTTAAATGCAAATGGACTGCTAAAATGTATATATTATGTATGTATGCATGAATGCTATTTATGCATTATAAAGGGAAATATGCCTCTATTTACTCGGGAACAAGGCTCTATTTTTGACTTTTGAAATGATGAATCACAGATTCATCAACCCCCTATACTTAAACCTTGCTCGTCCCCGAGCAACTAAATGCAAAAGTGAAATGATTTTGGGTTCCATACCAAGGTCATGAACAAAAGTTGAAAATGGAGCTTGACTCGACCTTTGGATTAATTGTGTGGCGGAACCTTATTGGGACCTGAACTTAAGACCTAACAGACTTCAAGTTCCACAAGTTTTCTATTTAAGACTCCTCAATAGTCAGGTCAGAACAAATCCTCAAACGCAAATCTCTGATGACTATGATTCTTACTTGTATTGTGTAAGTGAGATATAGCTCTCCACATCAGAAATGGCTCGGAAGCAGCCTCCTCTAACAAGGTAACTCAATAACCCGGTCCAGTAACTCTTTCCTCGAGGAGCGGGTATTCCCTTCTAAGTTCAAGTGCGACCAACTCAAGAGGAGGGGGTAGAGAAAAGAATGGACGGTAACCAGTGTAGCTACCTATCCCGGGATGCCCTACCAGTGTAGCCAAGTCATCCAGCTACATTTTCTTTGCTAATATACATACTCCGACAGGTATTATTTTTTTACTTGGACCTGTCTGATTTTTTTGGAGTTCTTGCATTTTTTTTGAAACTATATACAAGGTGCATCATGTACATCAGGAGTTTTTCCTCTTAATCTAGTAGACTATCCCTCTTTTGTAGCATTATTGCAACCTACAGCATCCTGTCCTTAGATGTCAACACCACCAGACTAGGTTGAGATGCACTACCCTCCCTAGAGGAGGACGGATGTTTCCACCTGTGTGCTACTCCAAGCTAAAGGATTCTACCTCCTCACCACCTCATCAATGAAGAGCTACGTGCATTGTGCTTGTTCAAGTTAGGTCATTATCTAAAAGAATCCTGCGTATGCACGAGATATTCTACTTAGACTAATCAAGATGACATGTGAACATAGACTTGCGGACTCAAAGAATTAAGTCACTTGACCTGAGAAATCTTAACTCCAGTTCCTATAAGGTTCCTCTGAAATTAGGTGGATTAAGGTCAAATCAAGTCCATCCTCAATATCTACTCATAACTTGGTTCAGAACCCACTAGCTTTTCACTTTACATGTGCAAGATATGCAGGTGAGATGCAGATGACATGCTATGAATGATATGCAAGACTTATATATATATTTTTTAGATGCAGAGATGATATGCAAGAGTAAATAAGAAGCCTATTTTTATTTTCATTTTTTTCAATTTTTACCCACCCATAGTTATTGCAAAATATACAAAAATACGCGAAGATACGCGAAAGTACGAGCTATGGGTAAAGTATATATGTAATATATACACGCCCCCTATACTTAGCGTGTGCTATGTCCTCAGAGCACGAAAGCGACTAAAAGACATAGCTCGGGCTAAGCGTAGGAGAGCTAAAATTACAAAAGTATAGAAGTCGTCTCGCCCCCCTATACTTAGGCTCTGGCAGCCTAAGTGTAGAAGAAGATCAGAAATGGGGCAGACGAGGGAAAGATGAGAAGTGAATGAGTATACAATGCGGGCATCGGTCCCCCCTATACTTAGGCTTAGGTCAGCCTAAGTATAGGTAGGAAATGAGTATGAGGACCAATGTGATCTGGATAATGTACAGTGAACTGACTCAGGTGACCCCTCCCCCCTATACTTAGGATCTGGTTATCCTAAGTATAGTCCAAGATAATGGTGCGATGATGTGGGGATGGGTTACTAGAGTAGCGGGGAAAAAGGATAGGATGTACAAGACTGATGGTATACACAAATGAGTCGGTGTGAATCTTTCAAGATGCTGCTGATGGCTGGAGTTCACTGCTGCCAGGTCTCATACGCGGCTCGATGTGTATCTACTATATCTGTCTCGCGCATGAATACAATCTCCTCAACATGGACTAATTGCTCATTGGATTCGACGAAGTGCTTCAACAGCTGTCCATTCACTAGGAATGTCGGTGCATCATCTGCGAGATCTGAGATCTCGACACATCCACTATCATGCACCGTACGGACGACAAATGGGCCCGTCCACTTAGACTTCAACTTGCCTTGGAAAATCTTCAGCCTAGCATTGAACAACCATACCTTCTGTCCAGGATCAAAGGTCTTTCGTCTGATATATCTATCATGCCAACGCTTCACCTTGTCCTTGTACACTAAACTGTTGTCATATGCACGGTTTCTGACTTCCACAAGCTCATTCAGATCCATATCTCTCTGCTTCTGTCCCAAGTGTGTGTTCCAGTTGACCTTCTTGATTGCCCATTTTGATTTGTGCACTAACTCTGCGGGCAAATGGCACAGCTTTCCGAATACCATTCAGAATGGGGAGGTGCCTAACGGTGTCTTGTAAGCCGTCCTATACGCCCAGAGGACTTGATCCAAGATCTGAGACCAGTCCTTCCTGTCCGGGCGGACAAGCTTTTGCAATATGGTTTTCACCTCCCTATTTGACACCTCGGCCATACCATTGGTTTGTGGGTGGTAAGGACTCGCGACACGGTGTTCGATGCCGTAGTCCTTCAGGAGTTTCTTCACCTCCCGATTCACAAAGTGGCTACCCCCGTCTGATATCATCATTTTGGGGATCCCGAACCTAGAGATTATGTGCTCTCTGATGAATTTACAGACAGTCCTGCTGTCTGCAGCTCGGGTCGGGATAGCCTCCACCCATCTGGACAGATAGTATACCGCAAGAAGGATATATTCGAACCCGTGGCTGACAGGGAATGGGCCCATGAAATCGATTCCCCAGGCGTCAAAGACATCACAAATGATGACCGGCTGCATTGGCATCTCATCCTTGGAACCAACGGTTCCTCCCATTCTCTGGCAAACTGGGCACGACTTCGCGAAGGCGGTGGCATCGCGAAACAGAGTCAGCCAGTAGAAGCCACACCGAAGTACCTTCCATGTGGTCCTCTTCCCGGAGTGGTGTCCTCCTGCCTCCAAACTGTGGCATAAAGAAAGGACACTCTGGTATTCCTCATGAGGAATACACCGTCTCCAGACACAATCCGGTCCTTCAAAGAAAAGGATCGGATCCTCCCAATGGTAGTGTCTAGCGTCCGACTTTAGTCGGTCGATTTGGCTCTTGGGCCAATCTTCGGGAACTTTCTTGGAGACAAGATAATTCACGATATTGGCGTACCATGGGAGTGAGTCGATAACAAAAATCGACTCGTCAGGGAAGGAGTCTCGAATTGGTGAAACCTCGGAAGTATTAAGATCTTCGAGACGAGAAAGATGATCGGCCACTACATTCTTCTTTCCAGGTTTATCACGGATGTCCAAATCAAACTCCTGGATAAGTAAAATCCATCGAAGAAGACGCGCTTTCGCGTCCTTCTTCTCCATCAAATATCGTAGTGTCGTGTGGTTAGTGAACACAGTTACCTTGGATCCAATTAGGTGAGATCTGAATTTGTCCAAGGCAAACACTACCGCAAGCATTTCCTTTTCCGTAACTGTATAGTTACGCTGAGCAGAATCAAGCACTTTGCTTGCGTAGTGAATTGCAAACGGGACGCCATCTCTTCTTTGTCCCAACACAGCCCCAACAGCATAATCAGAGGCGTCCGTCATGATCTCAAAAGGTAGAGACCAATCTGGGGCTTGTAGGATGGGTGCGTCCATAATCATTCCTTGTAAAAGCTTAAAGGCCTCAAGACATTTGTGATCTACAACAAACTCCATGTCTTTGCCTAAAAGCTCAGTTAGCGGTCGGGCAATCTTAGAAAAATCCTTAATAAATCTCCGGTAAAATCCAACATGCCCGAGGAACGACCGCAACTGCTTTACGTTGGTTGGTGACTGGAGTCGTCTGATCACGTCCACCTTGGCAGGGTCAACCTCCATTCCTCTCTTGGAGATGACATGCCCCAACGCTATGCCCTCCGTCACCATGAAGTGACTTTTCTCCCAGGAGAGCACCAGATTAACCTCACAACATCTTTTGAGGACTCGGTCCAGATTCCTAAGACAGGAATCGAAAGAATCGTCGTGGACCGAGAAGTCGTCCATGAAGACTTCCAGGAATTCGCCGACCATTTCGGCGAATACAACAATCATGCACCTTTGAAAAGTACCTGGAGCATTGCATAGCCCAAAAGGCATGCGCCTGAAAGCATAGGTACCAAAGGGGCATGTAAACGTGGTCTTTTCCTGGTCCTCTAGAGCTATGGCTACTTGATTGTAGCCCGAGAACCCATCTAGGAAGCAGAAGAACTCTTTCCCCGCTAGTCTCTCTAGAATCTGATCAATGAACGGTAGGGGGAAATGATCCTTCTTCGTCGCGGCATTCAGGCGTCTATAATCCACACAGACACGCCACGACGTGGGTATTCTCGTCACGATCTCCTCTCCGTCCTTGTTGGTGGTCATCTGAATTCCCGACTTCTTCGGGACAACATGGATTGGGGCCACCCACTTAGAGTCGGAGATTGGGTAAATGAAACCCGCGTTGCACCATTTTTCTATCTCTTTCTTCACGACCTCTCGCAAATTTGGATTCAACCGGCGTTGGAATTCACGAGAGGGTTTGGCCTCATTCTCCAAGTAAATATGGTGCGAACACGGAGCGGGATTTATCCCGTGGAGATCGGAAATGCTCCAGCCTATCGCCTTGCGGTTTTTCTCCAGGATCTCTAGCAAGCGAGATTCCTGCTCCTCGGTCAGCTGCGAACTGATGATGACCGGAAATTTCTTGTCTTGACCCGCAAGGAAGGCATATTTTAAGGTTGTGGGTAAGGGTTTGAGCTCAGGAATAGTGTGATCGTCTAAGAAATCTGGCTCAATCTGATCTGGTTCAGTGTTGGAAGTGGTTGGATCGTTCTCTGTGATAGATGCCACCAAATTCGGCTCTAGAGTCGGATCGTCAAAGGTCTCCATACAATCGGCAAACGCCTCGTCCGACTCGTCATCCTCATCTTCCTATTGTCCTAGAGATGTAAGGACTGACAGGCCCAACTAGGCCTCTACGTCATCGAAGATGTAGGGCGATGCAGGTTCAGAGCTGTACTCGTTCCTGAGGATCTCGCGGACTGACTCATGCACTGGATCATCTTCGGAGGAGATGGACACATCGGTGCTGGCTGGGTTCTGTCTCCATGGCCCAACTAAGTCTACATGCTCGCAGTCTGTTCCGGTAGAAGAGTACTCGGTGCTGGATTCTGAATCCGGTCTCTGCCATCTTGTCTGCTTCATTTCAAGTTCCTCCTCTCCGCCTGGAGTTTGGAACTGAATCTTCCCATTCTTATAATCAAATAAGGCCTCTGTTGTTCTGAGGAAGGGCCTACCTAGAATAATCTGGGAATCTCTCCAACTACGAGGGGTTTCCATATTCAGGACAGTGAAGTCCACCATGTATTCTTGCCCCTCGACTTTAATCACAATGTTCCTTAATTCTCCTTGGGACCTCTTGGTTGATTTGTCAGCAAACTGTAGAAGAGCTCTAGATTTCCTAAGAGGACCGAGATTAAGCCGCTCATAGAGGGTTGTAGGCATCAGATTGATTGAGGAACCATTGTCTAGGAGAGTGCGTGCAAACGCGATGTCATCAACATGACTCACTACATAATGTGCACCCATGTCTCTTCGTTTCCAAGGAAACGAGTTCTTTATTGCACAAGTCGTGGCTACTGATAAAACGTGTTTCTCAACACAGCTTTTGGTCTTCCTGCTAACCCTAGTAGGTGTGCATCTCACCTTAAGGTATTTTTGGAATGTAGTGGTCATTTCCACGAACTTGTCAAAGGGGATTGTGACCTTGATGTGTTTATTGCAGAATTCAGCCATCTCAGGGTCATCTTTTTGGATTTTTGTGGTTTTCTTCTTTCCACCCTTGAGAGCTCGGGGGAAAGGGATTATTGACTCCAACTCAGGTTCCGAAACTGAAAGATTCTCATTAACTTCGGGAACTGAGTTCTTTACATGACTCTGACTCTGAAACAAACTAGGACTCTGACTCTGACTGAAAAGAAAATGCTAAGGCGAAACCGGTGATGCTTCTTCCGCGACTGCTGGACGATCCTCCTCAGATGGAGGTGTGGGCTCCTCATTGGTTTCGTCGGACTCCATGCGAATGCGAGAATGCTGCTTCAAGGACTCAGATGTCCTCTTCTTCTGCCGGCGATGGTGGTGGTGATGCTCCTCCTCTTCTTCCTCCGTATTCTCCTCAGGTAGAGTCTCGGAGGCTCCTTCCTTCTGTGCCCGTGCCCGATCAGGTATGGTCACGGTCCTTCCGCTCCTGAGGGACATATGATTTACATTATCGTACGAAAGGATCTCATGTTCAGATAAATAATTATCTGAATAATATACCTGATCTCGAGGTCGGTTCTGGCCCTGGTTAAGCTGTTCGGGTTGGCCTGAACCTGTACGGGAATTGGGGTCTTTGGCGCCATCTGTTGGTCCTGGGCACGAGAGACCCGATTGATGTCGGTTCTCATGTCCAGATAGTCATTCTGCATCTGCTGGACCCTATCAGACAGGGTCTGGATCGCCAAGGTGAGAGACTCCAATTCGGTGGGCTGGACTTGCTGCTGTGTAGATGAGGTTCTGTATTGGCCCTGCTGGCCATGCCGATATTGCTGCTGCTGGTAGGACGGTGCTGGCCCCTGCTGATAGGTGCGCTGCTGCTGCTGGTACCCTTGTTCCAGCCTGGACTAAAAGCGCGGTGTGAGAATGGGCCTGGTTTCTTGGTAGACTGGGGATGGGCGGTGTGGCTGATCCTTCCCCATTTCGATCTGCCTGACAATCGGGTCACGGCTATACCAAAGCCCGTTGATCTCGTACACTGGTGGAGGCTCCTCGTATCCCGTCTCCACTTGTGGGGGTGCATGCTGGTTCTGCTGGGTGTAAGTCTGGTCCCAGCTACTCTGAGACCCCGGTGCCTATTCCTGTACAAGATGGACTCGATGTACAGGTACAGGTGGTGCAGAAGGGGTAAGCTTGATCTTAGCTACCTTCTCAGAAAGTTCCTCCACTTGCTTCGGTAGGCTCGAAAGAGACTCCATCTCCGCGACTCTCTTGTGGATCTGCTCGACCATGGTAAGCTTGTCGGCAATCATCCCCATGCTGGGAATGAGGTCCTCGGTCAGATCTGCTACAGTCCTTCGGGTTGTCTCATTGGATAGGATTGAGGGAGACAACTGATAGGCCCTTGTGGCCTGTGACCTGCCGGTTTCTGCCATCTGTTCTAGGATCTTCCATACGGCATGCTCGTTTTTGTTCAGATAGCTTCCTCCACAGGCGGCGCTGACTAACCCCTGCATCTCCGGGGTTAGACCACAGAACAAGGTCTGGACTAAGATCACCTTCGAAATGCCGTGGCATGGGCATTTCTGTACTAAATCATTGAACATGTCCCAAGCTTCATGGAAAGGTTCACTGGGTCCTTGAACGAAGCTGGCGATCTTTGTTCTCATCTGGTTAGTCCTACTGAGAGGGTAGAACTTTTTTAAGAAAAGGTCCTTGAACTGCATCCAGGTAGTACATACCACCCCTAAGTTCTTCAGCCAATGAGCAGCCTTATCTCCTAAGGCAAAAGGGGTGGCCTTCAGTCGGATATAATCTTGGCCAACATTGGGATGGCTAAGATTGTTGCACACCAGTTCGAAGTCACGGAGGAAAGTGTATGGTTCTTCATTGAGGTTTCCGTTGAACTTCGGAAGCAGACTAAGGAAGTGGGGCTTCAGCTCAAATGCCTGGGCGGGAACTGCGGGTGCTAACCAGTTCTGAATCTCGTTCTCCGCCGAGTTGTAGGTATCGACCATTGGTCGGTCGATTCCTCCAGCTACTATAATTTGTCCCATCCGCATCGTGAGATCTGCATTCTTCTGTTCGGCTTCGGCAAGGCGAGCAAGAATCTGTCGTATTTGATCCTCATCCGGTGGCATCCTTGGCGGCATCTTGTCCTCTAATTCTGGGGATTGGGAAATAAGATCTGTGTTAGAGGGCAAATTAAGGAAGGGATTACCGAGGCAATGGTCTTCCTCGGTAATCTCGGAGGAGATGAAAGGGTTGGTTTGAGAGTAACCACCCTGAGCATGAGGGAACCAGGACTCAAGAGGGTCATGAGTCCTGGGTGGTCCAAGGTGCACTTGGACCGATGAAGATGAGTTACTTGGGGGACTTATAGAGTGATCGGTGAATAATGCGTCGAGATCTCCCCAGTCACTCATCTTGATGAAGCGAGAAGAAGATAGGATTTTACTCCTACCTGAAGCAAGCAAAAATCAATCCAAGACCCTGGGTTCACACTCAACACAGTGAAGGACTCGAAATCGAGTCCAATTAATCTAGTAGTTTTTAAGTGTGATTTTCAAGCAAAAATAGCAAGGATTACGCGGCCTATAGGGAAGTCGGCTCAGAGCCGGATGCGTCTTCCCTGTTTAACCTGTCGCCTAAGATACCGTCGCTCCTTCCTTTCTTCGCTCCTATCCCAAGCCGATGGATTCAATGACCACACCCCTATCTACATGCAAGCAGGCGGAGGCTGACAAGGCCGGAACTTCACCCTGGGGGATTACTGGCAGCTTGTCGCAAAGTACCGCAATTTCACCCCTATCTACTTGAGACAGGCGGAGGCTACTTGGTACTAGTCAAAGAATCTAAAATTATTCGACTTGTGATATTTGCTAGGATCAGTTAGAACGTGATATGGAAGGCGGGGATTTGGGCTCTGCCTTAAGGTGTTCACACACACTCAAGTACCCTCACTCAGCCTGAAAACAAGGTCGGGGATTAATCTCCCGCAAACAATTTTCAAATTTTATTCCCTTTTTTTGTCAAAACTGTTTAGCGGTCCCGATTTTTAAGTTAGGTTATCACTGATTAAGTCAACCACACAGCACGCCTATCGGACAGTCCCAATTTCCTTTTTAATTTAAATGTGAAAAACAGAGGGGGAAATCGAGAAAAGCCGATGCACGAGAAACTATGATGTGTATGCTGAGTAGAGAATACTTACAGTGATCCCTTTGCTTTTTTATGCAGGATGCAAAACAGAATTGAAAACTTTTTTATGCTAAATGCAAATGCAAGCGAGGAAAGCCGCTCCTAGACATGCAGTTCTATTAGCATGAAGAACATGTTAATTTGGCTAAGTACTGCGGTTTAAGTGCGTCTTTTAAGTGAGTTGTGTGGTCCTAATGATTACGAGCACAAGCAATTCCTAGATTGGCTCGGGGAGCCGCTAGTGCAAGCTAAGTTACATTCATCCACACAGCACACGGGACACAGTTCCACTATACTTACACGCGCGAGATCCCAAACGGGAACCGCTAGAAATGATGCGAAAAAGAAATAAAATAAATAAATAAAATTACAATGCCTCTCTAATCACTCAGTTAAAATGCTCGATTGTCGAAGCGTCCAAGACTCCTCGCGTTCCTCGCACAGAAAAAGAGTGAGGTCAGAGAGTGACTCAAAAATAAATGATGCAAAGAAATAAAAGAGAGAGAAAATAATTATAAGAAAACTGGGGGTCAGACTACCCGGGGATGAAAAATCAAACACTCAAAATATCACTAAAAATTAACCTAAGCCGTGCCTCCCCGGCAACGGCGCCATTTTGATAAGCGTCCCGCACCCTTTGTTAATTCGGTCAGAGTAATGTCCAAATTAATTTAATTTCGTTCGTTGCAGTCGGATACGAGAGGCTAATCAAAAACCACTCTTAATTAATGTCAAGTTAATTTCAAGCGGGAATTTTTTTTACTTGGTGGAAGTCCAAGGTCGAACTCAGGGAGGCATCTGTCTCCTTAGGTGAATTTTAGCAAAGATCAAGTGTGTGATTTTCGAGATATTATTTTTTTGTTCTTTTTCTAATTTCTATGCAGACACATGCAACCAGCAGGCCAATATAAATTTCAATTCAATTAGGATATCAAATGGAGTCCAAAAATTCTAAAAATTGGCCAGATGATTAATTATGATGAAAATGATCTGCCCTAATTTTTTTGGAATTTTTAGACGCTAAATGAATTTACTGTGAATTAAATATGCAGACAGGGTGATTTTCACTAAATCATTTTTAATAAATAACAAATCACAATTTTTTCTAGAGATAAAATTATCCTAGATAGCACTAATGATAAGGAATCCAGAAAAATTGACAGATCTAAAATTCAATGTGAATTGAATTTATTAAAATTAAAATGAGAAAATCACTCAACAATTTAATTAGGCCTCGGTATGTGTGCAAATGACATGAAATTTTTATGGCATGTTAAGATTACTGTCCTTAAGCTACTGTGAATTTTTGGGGATTTTTGGAATCACGGAGAATTAACTAGAAATTAAAAGGTGTGACTGGGAAAAATATTCCACAAATCAACCAATTAATTCATTTAAAATTCCACTGAAATTACAAAAACATGACACGTGACCCAATAGACAGAGGACAAGTTTCTCAACAAAATGCAACTTTTAGAATTGAAAAATGAGGTAAAATGCAACCTAGGGATGCGTGCAAACACAGGGGTGTAAATGCAATACAGGAAAATAAAAATACATAAAGTAAATATGTTGATAGGGACTTAAGTGCAATTACCTATTATGTTGGGGACTCGAGTGCAATTTCTCCACAAGGCACGTGCTCCTCACGTGGGGTCTGCTTCACAAGGACCTTTTTGCAAAATTTGAAAGTTCCAGGGGCCTCTGTGTAAATTTCACAGGCCGCACATGCTCCTCACGTGGGCGGCCTAGGCTCGGATAGCTGCGGAGGCTCGGAGCTCGGCTCGGGCGCTTCTGGAGGTCTAGAATGAGGCTCGGGCGATCCGAGCCTAGGCTCGAGGAAGAGGCTCGGACCGAGGCTGCGTGGCACGCTGTGGACCCTCGGATCGAGCTCGATCCGATGGATGGCGGTGAAGACGCGTGGCGTGACCTCAGGTCGTTAGATCTATGCTGATCCAACGGCTACTGGGCTCGATGGAGATGGCGATGTGGCTGAAGATCCGTCGCTGGATCAGATGAGAGATCAACGACTGAGAGCTGCTGCGGAGGGGAGACGCGTGGCAAACTAGGCGACGATGGATCTAAGTGGATCCAACGACTCCTGTAAAGCTCGGCTGAGAGCTACGTGGCTCGCTGAGGACCGTTCGATCGACGTGATCGAACGGCAGCTGTACGTCTCCTCCGATGGTCCTCCGCCGCCTGCGGAGGAGATGGCGGGGCTCCGGTGAAGCTGCCTTTGCTCCGTCCGTCCTTCCTCGTGCCGATGAAGCTCTCCGACTTATCGGAGCTATCCCAGAAGGTTTGTGGCGATGTGGCGAAGGTCCTGATGGTCTCAGGAGCGGCGGAGGGATGTCTGAAGTCGATGGCGATGAAGCTCGAAGTAGGCTCCGGCGAACCTCCGTTCAATGAGCAGAGGAGTACCTGCAGGTGTTAGAGGCAGAGCCGGAGCTCGTGCGTGCACTCGTGAAGGTGGGTGGTTGACTGGCGAGGCTTAAGGCGGACGGAGGTGGTCTGGCGAAGGAGCTCCGGCCAAGTGGCGGAGCTGGAGATCGAGGTACGGTGATATGCGTCGTAGGAGGGTCGTGAAGGCTACCGCGAAGATGGGAGCTTCGACGCGAAGCTCGGCGGAATGGAATGGAAGCGAGAAGATGACCGGAGGCGGCAAATAAAATGCGAGAAAAAGTGAAGAAAAAGGAAGCGAAGATCGGAGATGGATGGAAGCGTCACCTGGGGATTGGAACTCTTTCTTGGGTTCCAGGTCGTCGCTCGAAGGGCCGGTGGTTCCCTGAGCTCAAGCAGCGGCTCGGCGGAGGAGGGTTGCGACTCGGCGGAGGCCGAGGATCTCGTCGGAGAATACGGACGTCTTCGCTCAATGAAACTCTCAATTCCTGTCACAAAGTTGAAGCTCAGAGCTCGGGGCGTCTCTCACGAGGGGCGGATAGCCATGACGATGGCCGGAGAGGGGGTAATTATAAGATAAAGTCGATGGGTTAAGTTGTTGGAAGGTGGAGTTCGAGGCCATCGTGGAGCTACATCGGTGGGAGTCGTGGGGAGTGAGGGAGCTGGCGAGGGTGAAGGGAGAGTGGCGAAGATCGTGGCGGCATTGGTGGTCGGAGAAGGTGTCAGGAGTGGTGGCAAAAATAGAAAGGGGCAGCGTGTTCCGCAAGGTCGAGATCGTGGGAGAGAGAGCGATCGGAGGTAGGAGACGAAGTCTCCACCGTTGGATCTTATGATCCAACGGTGGTGATCGAAGCGGGCTGGAGCGATTGAGATTAGAAGATCAGGGCATGATCGAAGGCTGTAGATTAGCCACGTGTCGAGCTGAAGCATGCGCGCTAATGGGCGGCCTGGATTAGACGTTAGGGATGATCGAGCGGCCAAGGAAAGAGGCGGAAGCAGCGGCCAAGATGGAAGCTCTGAAGCGCTATCGAAGGGCGCACAACGCGACACGTGTCAATATCCTAAGGCGTTAACGGGCGGTTAGGATGAGAGATGAAGGCTGATCGTGTGGTTAAGAATAGGGAGCGGATTAAGCGGCTCAGAGCAAAGGATCGATGGCATGATCAAGCGGACTACACTACGCCACGTGGAGCGATGGGAATAAGGCGGGAACGAATGGTGCAGATGGGGTTCTTAGGATGATCGGATGGTTGCAAATCGAGGCGTGCGTGGAGGCAGCTAAGCCGTTGGATCTAAAAGTTAATCCAACGGCGGTGGCTGCGGGCGGATGAGGCAAGGGCAGCGGGCTAAATGGCGCAACCAGAGGGCGCCACGTGGCCTGCTGTAATTGGGATGAAAGAAAATTGAGTGTAGAAAGAGAAGGGGACCGAATTTGGAAAAACTCAAAACATGAAAGTTGTAGATCTTGATGAGATCTACAAGTTTTTATGTTGACCAAAGACGGAGATGAGGTCAAGTATGATACAAAAAATACAAAGATACAATTTATACATATATGTAGTATACAAAGTGGCCCAAAAACCCAACTTTCTCATACGAGCTCCAAATTGGATGAAATTAGTCTCATTTTAAAGGTCTTTTAATGTGTAGTATTCTAAGAGTGAGTAGACCTATTTTGGAATTTGTGTGAGGGTCCTATGTGTATTTCATTGTCCAGGGGATCTAGGGCTTTATTGACTAATTTACAAGGGGGATTTTTTTGGCTTTCTTCCCTATATTATTAACTAAGGAGTACATATTATAAGGAAGAGGTTATTTTAGTAAGTGGATACTTTACAAGGGATTTTGGCTTCTTATTTAAATGCAAATGGACTGCTAAAATGTATATATTATGTATGTATGCATGAATGCTATTTATGCATTATAAAGGGAAATATGCCTCTATTTACTCGGGAACAAGGCTCTATTTTTGACTTTTGAAATGATGAATCACATATTCATCAAGGGCATGATTTATAATTAGTTGGCTTTCAATCTAAAGAAAGCATATATAGTTATTTACATATCAGTATCGAAGCATGTTTCGTGCAACTGCGATAATATCTGATGTTGTGATGTTCCGACTTGATCGGTCTTGCTAAAAATGTTATCTAGTTTTTATTTAATTCATGTGAAGCTTCAAGATGTTGCCAACTATTGTTGTCGATCTTGTATACGAAAAGAAGGGAGGCGATCGTATAAGGACGTTGTTTTCAAACCTTGTTTTTTTCTTTCAATTGGCGAAATCAAAAACTACATGACCCTCGGAAACCAAAATAAGCAGATCTAGGACATCAGAGCACCATCATCTGAAAAAAACTCAACTATAATCCATACCTCAAAGGGATATATAAAGAGAATTTGAAGTCTCTAAAGCTCAGGAACCGGTGCAGAAGAACTAGGGGTTGTTTTGCAGAAATCGCCAAGTCGGACGATTTACATAGTTTTTATTTTTGCCAGAAATCGGTTTTATAGATTTTGTATTTTCTCAATCTATGCGTAGAAATAAGCCAAAAGCACATCATTCAATTAATCGCATTTTCAGCCGACTAATCTCACCTTGAGTAAACGATTGGGTTCACCAATTGATTATTCTCGAGAGACTAAGCCGATATTTTGGACTCGATTTTCAATCGATCAACATTTTTCTCCAGTAGCCTATTTTGATCTCCAATCCACTAATATAAAGGACTAGTCAACTAAAGCCTGCACCAGAAAAAAAGGCTTACATTCTACTCATTTTATATCGGCTCGTATTACTTACATGTCAGCAATATCTTTGTTTAGCCGACTAACCCAAGAAGTGCAACGGAGTAGTCCTCACTCTAACTTTCATAATTTTTTATCGTCGTGCTCACCAAAGTACTTTCAGTTGACTATTGTCCCAACCTAGTCGATTAATTTGATTCTCAATCGACCAGCTAACTTTTTCCTTCTAGATAATTCCGTGCATAATCTAATATTTTCTTCTATGTGTTGCCTAAGGCACCTAACGCCTATTTTGACGTTTTAAAATAGGACCCTAATGACCATATGGAAGGATATACAACATAGAATACAATAATACTCATCTAAGTGGAGGACGGTGCTCGAATCTGTGTGCTTTTCAAGTTTTTAAAGCTCCCTGCATTCTCAAGCGTCCTTCATCATTCTCGAGCCATTGTCTTGCTCGATGTTGTTCGCAATATTGTGAATTAAATATTATTGCTACTCATTTATCCTCAGCATATTGTAGGCAGATACGCGGCGTGTGTGTTCGTTTCTCCATAGAGAAGAATTCTTCTCGGGGTTGTCCAGATGCGCGAGATCGTTAGCGGATGTGTTATCCTCGATTCAAGTGGCTCGTATAGCGGAAGAAAACTTCGTTGAGAGAGGGAAGGGAAAGCCTAGAATGGGATTTTTACCCGATTTGTGCGATTTTGAAATCTACATGTGGATTGAGTGTTTCGGATTGAAATCCGATTATCGTAATTAATAAAGTCGATTACCTTGTGAGTTCCTAATTTCCTACATATTTAGATCTGGATATCGTAAATGATTCATTACGGGATCATCATATCCAAGTGGACATGTATACATGACGTTGATGTGCAATTATATATAATGAAAACAATGCCTTTAATTTGTGGAAGCAAGCCATGCATTTCATTGGCATGACACATTAAATTTAATTTCTCGTATGCATATGGTGCCATTTTATTTCTAGTATTCTTTGATGCATTTTTAATATAAAAATAATTATCCATCGAAAGACTCCAGTACAATTGAAACAAGCCATTACGCCTGATAACTATGCTATTTAAGGGTGTAATCTCACTTGGAGGCGAGCTCGTTCTCACGTCAATAAATTTGCATAGTATTTTCTTGTCAAAGTGTAGTGTACAATCTCGCATGGACCACTATACTTAGGATCTTGAGATATTCTTTTGCCATCTATATATGTCGTTGGACTATCCACCCATCTTTATTGTTGATTCGAGGTTGGTAATGTTTAAGTTCTAACGTATGCAACTTCCGCGATAAGAAGTTGATCTTTGCCACCAAAATAGCGACTGTACTTGGGAGCAAGCATGCTAAAAGATAACACAAACTTCATCCTTCTTTATATACTTCATAATCTGTGCTTGGGACATTATTCTTAAAAATCCGTGATATTTATTTACCATCCTTATGGTGAGTGCACTGTGTCCTTACTTGGGATTTGTTGGTAACGATTACTGCGTTTGTAGTCTCATTTACGACCTTTCGTGGCAAATACATAGATCATTGCGGAATGTTCTTCCATCTATCAGAATGGCATTTTCATGCTGGATATAAATTTCCTCTCGAACGATATCGAGGGCTTGGATTCCCAGAAATGAACATGGTGAGTTTCAACTGAGCGAATCGATTTTAAAAGTTATATTTGAATGGAAAATCATTCTCAAGGGTAACTCTAGAATTGGGAAGCTAATATGGAGGTATACGACCCAAGCACCATTCCTCGAAGGTGCCTTGTGCACCATTAACTGTTGAGGCTTGGCTCGTGGTTGTGCAACTAAATTGCGCATCATTTTTTCCTTGGTTAAGGATACGAGCCCTTGGTCTTGTCTTCATGAAGTCATGAGTGTCGAGAATAAATTTCCGGTGATATGCACAACCTATGCAATATAAAATTATCCATTGCTGGCGTGCAGCAGCTACATAATGGAAACCACGATTCCAGCTAAATTAAGTATCAAGTTGTTTCCACGTTGATTTCTCTTCGAGTGTTGCACCACCAATTCTAGCGGGGGAATTTGTAATCTACTCTTCTTTCAAAACGTGAATGCCACCATTGAGAGGTCGTAGGTCCAAAGATCAAACTATCATTAGCTTGCCATCGTTGACATCTCCACGATAAAGAGGAACATGCCACTTCCAAGGCATATAAATACATCACACCTCTTTTCTGGTAGGAGGCAAGTATTTCTCTACTTCTTCTTATCTTGTTTCCTTTTGTTGAAAAGATGGGGAGAAGTTCTAAGAGCTTGGGTATTGCCTTAATCTTCTTGATTTTCGTGAGCACCACTTCAGCAGCGCGAGTGTTAACAACATACGACTCAGGAGGAGGTGGTGGAGGAGGTGATGGTGGTGGAGGCGGGGGAGGTGGCGGCGGTTCTGGAAATGGTGCAGGAGCCGGATCGGGATACGGCTCGGGGTATGGCTCCGGTTCTGGCTACGGTTTCGGAAAGGGAAGGGGTGGAGTAGGAGGTGGTGGAGGGGGTGGCGGTGGAGGCGGGGGTGCGGCTTATGGAAATGGTTCAGGATCTGGCTATATGGTTTTGGAAAGGGTAGAGGTTTTGGTGGAGCTAAAGGCGGTGGGGGTGGGGTGGTGGAGGAGGTGGTGGTGGTGGTGGAGGTGGTGTAGGTGGCGGTCATGGATCCAGGTATGGATCGGGTTCTGGTGGAGGATTCGGTGGTGGTAAGGGTGTAGGTGGAGGCGGAGGTGGTGGCGGTGGCGGTGGAGGTGGAGGTGGCGGTGCGGGCGCGGGAAGTGGCTCAGGGCATGGATCTGGTTCTGGATACGGTTTTGGGAAGGGAAGAGGTGGCGGAGGAGGTGGTGGAGGGGGTGGTGGTGGAGGCGGGGGTGCAGCTTCTGAAAATGGTTCTGGATCTGGTTTCGGATTCGGAAAGGGAAGTGGTTTTGGTGGAGCCAAAGGTGGTGGGGGTGGAGGTGGTGGTGGAGGAGGGGGGTGGTGACGGTGGTGTAGGTGGTGGTCAGGGATCTGGGTATGGAGCTGGTTCGGGTGGAGGATTCAGCGGTGGTAAGGACGTCGGTGGAGGAGGTGGTGGAGGTGGAGGAGGTGTTGGAGGCGGGTCTAGTGGCTCGGGTCAAGGCTCAGGATCTGGATTTGGCTCAGGAGCTGGGTTCGGTAAATCAGGCAGCGGTGGCGGTGGTGGCGGCTCGATTGTCGGAAATGGTTCGGGCTCCGGATATGGATCTGGATCTGGTTTTGGATATGGTCACACGAACTAGACGACTCGTACCTAATCGTCATCTTTGTGAGAACGTAAAGAAGTCGTTCTTCCGTTAATAAGAGTGGTCATAAATCCCACTTGTTTCGAATAATTTTATGTATATCGGAATAAAGATATGAAAGAATCGATTTTATCTAGTAAAGTGGAGTTACGCATTGGATAGAAACGAGTACTTACAAATCTTCACTCGTTATGCATAATCGTGGTTGGCATGTCATTCTTCACAATTCGAGGTGCTCATTTACCACCCTCATCATGGGTTTGTGTGTTGTGTCTCAACTATTATTTATTATTGGTCTCGTGGCTAAAAATTCCTACGAATATATCCATTGTGGATGATTCAAGTCTATCACTTTATTTTCTTCCTATCAATACAACCCAAATTGTGCATGATCAAGATATACTCATATGATGGATTAGAATTACGGAATTTGATTCTCAATCATTGGCAAAGACCATGGGTTGAATGCTTTCATCATTTTATCGTAAATTTAATGTCTTGCGAACTCTTGAATCCCTCCCATATTGGTTGAGTGATCGATGTTGTGGGCATACCTAGCTTTGAACAAACACTGCGATCTTCACATCTCCCTGATGAATACTCATTCATCACTCTTTATTCTTATATTTTAGCTACAAAAACCTTTGCAAATGCATGTATATAGTTGTAAATAGAGATAACTACCAAAAGCATGCATTGTGTAAAAACCTATAATTAGCATGTTTTTGTGCAAAAATAAAAGAATAAAGATTAAAAAGAAAAAGAGGGAAATATTTAGAATAAATATTGAGCAACCTAACCCAAGGGAGGGCTCAGCATGAGCCTGACCGCATAAAAGCCAAAGTAGAGGGAGATAGGGGCTCATGTGTGTAAATATTTATGTAAATAAAATAAAAGTATTTTCCTCACAAAAATAGACTCAAATTGGCTTATAAATACTTGTATATATTTATAAATATAAAAACAAGATAAAAATAGAAAAATTAAAAAGAAAATAAAAACATCATTTTCACCATGTATATAGTCCACTCATATATATATTTAGCCTTGTAAATAAATAAAATTAATTTCCAAAAGTTTTGTAAATACTCTATATTATATGATGTAAATAAATAAAATAAATTAAAACAAAAACAAAATAAAAAGAACAAAATTAAAAATAAAAAATACTTTGTAAATATACCATGTATATATATGTACATACCTATTTATTTCACCTATGTATATAATAATAAAAATAAAAATAAAAATATCTTTTTATTCCTTATTTTATGATATAAATAAATAAAATATAAAATGGGAATAAAAGTTATAAAAATAACAAATTAAAAATCAAAATTAAAATCCTATGTATTGTATATATACCTATATATAACCCTACTATGTACATACCTTATTTTTACTTTGAAAAATTAATTAAAAATCACTAAAAAATAGAAAAATTAAAAGAAAAATATTTCATGTTTTGATTTTTTAATAAATCGGCAATTTTCTAATTATTTTGGATTTTACAAGTATTTTCCACGTGGCCGCTTCCTATTGGCCCTGGGGATTGTTGACCGCCCGGTCAACTCCCCCCAGGACCACTTCTCACGGATACTTAGCGGGTAACCCGTCTTCTCGGATTTTTCTCGTGTAAACCCGATCATGCTTCGCCTAAACCCCAGGTCTGACTCGCTAATGATGCATCCGAGACCCTCGCCGGAGCCACCATCTCGGGATCCGCGCTCCAGATTGCCCTACCCGCGCGCTTCTTTCCGGACCCTCCAGCATATAAAACCCCAGCTCCGCCACCTCCATTCGCATCTTTGGCCATTTGTTCCACCCCCCAGTGAGCTCCATTACATCGGCGAGAGTGACAGCTCGTCCCCCGTGGGTTGCAGCGAGGAGGGAGTGCGAGTCCATTGATCCGGCGATCAAGCACCGCCGTGCTCCGCCCACAGCAGGAGCTCGAGCCTCGGAGGGAGACGCTCCTCGAGGCCACGACCCAGAGCATCGCCAGCTCATCCACAGTCTCATCGTCCACCCAGGTAGACCTGTAGTTCTTTCCTTTTCGCTAATTTTAGGTTACCCCCGAATCTCGCCGTCGCCGTGTTTCGCCGATTCCGACCACCTCTCAGCTCTACTCGATCATCGGAATCCACCGTCACCTCCGCCTTCCTCCCGCGCACGTTCTCCATACTCCCATCCAACCCAGCTCGCACAGGAGCTGGGGTTCGAGCTCCTCCGTCCCCACCCTCGCCGGAGCTCGCCCATATCGCACCACCGTCCACCTTCACCTCGCCTAACCGGGTCGAGGCAGTTTGCCCTCGACCTGCGAGTCTTCTGGACCATCTTGCAGGTACAATGAGGGCCATCTGAGGTCCTCCTACATCGAGCCAGGAGACGTCCCTCCGCCGACCTCGCCGGAACCCTCCAGGGCTCGGTTGGGTCATCGGCGACCCCCATCTGACGCGGAGGCCCACGTCGAACCTTCTCCGACCATCAGCGCCCCGCGAGGAGGCTCGGAGCGAGCGTACTGAGCCGGCGAAGCTCGCCGGCCACCTGTTCTTCGAGGATCTCCAGCAGTCGTCCGATCACCTCCCGCTCCAGTTCTCATCTGAGCCGTCCATTCCAGGAGCAGCAGCCACTGTCAGATCAGCGGAGGACTGATCCCAGCCGTCGATCCAGCGAGGCTTCGTCCACTATGCACGAGGACCGTCCGATCTCCACGTGCGTAGCCTCAGCCGTCTGATCATTGCGAGGAGCCCAGCCGTGGAGCGCCCGTCGTCCTACACCGTCAGATGCACCACGTGGCGCGCATCCATCGGCTCCATTAATAAAGGGGTAAATTACCCTTAGGCCCCTCCTGTTTCTTTTATTTCGCATTTAGTCCTATAATTAGATAGTTTAGTTGTTTAGTTTTTGGAACATTTGCATAGAGGACCCTGCTCTTTATTTAGTTTGCATTTATGCCCATGTGTGTTATGTAGCACGTGCTTCGACACGTGATTTTCTGGGTTTTTTGCATTCTATGCCCTGTAGTTCTGAGTTGTTAAGTAATGAATGAAAACTTTTGAGATATTGCAATTATACCCCTGTGCGTATTTTAATTGTGCATGTGCGGATATTTTTGGGTTATTTGCAGACTAGTCCCTGGACTCTTGGTACCTGTTACCAAATAGTCCAAGGACTTAGTTTTTCTTACATTGGGGTCCCTGAGTGCCTCAGGCATGCGCGACGCGCGTGTTTACCTGGGAATTTTGCACCAGACCCCTCAGGACTTCGGGTATTTGCACTTAGGTCCCTATGCACAGTACCCTCTTTCTATTTTTGAATAAAATAGCAAATCACCTCCAAATTTGATGAAAATTGGATACATGGCTCCTGCCATGATGTAAAATTTTCTGTAAATTTTGGAGACATTTTAGACACTGTTTGATATTTTAAAAATTCAAAAACACGTATTTTCTTTACTGTCTGATTTAAAAATCACAAAAAAATATTAAAATTCATATAAAATTCCTAAAAAAATCACCTGCTATTTCTTTTGTTGTGCTTGATTTTCTAGCCAATTTTGGCTATTTTTCATTACTTAAAACACCTAAAAATTGAAAAACACTTAAAATCTTATAAAAATTCTAGTAAATAAATTAAAAATCCAAAAATAATAATCTAGGTGCCCAATTTTTCCTTGTTATCTTCTCTTTACAGGAAAAATACCTTCAGGCTTATTGGGGGCTCTTAGATATTTTATCTAAGTCCCTTAAGCCCGGCTGAACAGTACCTATAGTTTTTGACCTTGTTTCATTTTTTAGAAAATGAAATAAACATCAGAAAAATCCCAAAAATTCATTAAAAACAGTAAAAATTATAAAACACGCAAAAATATTTTTATTTGATTTTTTGGTTGATTTTTAGTGCATTTAATAAATTGTTGAAGTGAGTTGTTTACTTGTTTTTATTATTTTCTTAATTAATTAAAATCCAAAAAATATAAAAAGATTTAAAAACCACCAAAAACACCTTTGTATTTCTTTTTCTTTTCTTTTTGACTACTTCGTAGGCCGCGAGGCCAATTCGTGCTCCTTGTGTTCGATCCTGGTCGCTATACCAGGTTAAATTAATAGCAAGACCGTTGTTGTGTGTGATTGATTTTCTCTTTGATTGGTGGTCTCTTTTTTTTTCTTGATTGGCACGTCTGAGTGACTGAGGTCGCAACGACCATCTTAGATACACCTGATTACCTTAGTTGCTCGGATTTTCATGTCATCAGAATGGCGTCGTTGCCAGGGAGCACGGCTTAGTAGTTTTTGTTTTTGCTTTATTTTTGTTTTTGTTTTCGCGGCTTTTCGCGACTCTTTCAGAGTTCGCGGCTTTTCGCGGCTTTTGTTTTTATTTTATTTTTGCTTTATTTTGTTTTATTTTATTTTCTTTTATTTTTGTTTTGTTTTTTTTTTGAGTGTTTATTTTATTTTGCATTTTTGCATATATACCCTCATTTTATTTTCATTTATTTTTCTTATTATTATTATTTGATTATTTTTATTGGTCTGACCACTCTATTTCTTTCTTGCGAGGGCCCGAGACCGAGGCGACCGATTTCAAGAAGCCGATGCAACTGCGAGACTCGGAGGCGACTCCCTTCTGTACGGAGCCGCAGGAGAGCGTGAGGGAGAGACTGAGTGGGAGAGGATTAGCTTAGTTTTTATTTTTCATTTTATTTGATTACTATTGTAATAATATAGGGACTCAGAGACTTGGACTGTGGACTTGAACTCTTAGCGGGTCTGTTTCGCCGAGCACCGGTGTGCTCGGGGGACCCTTAGGTGTTTTCGCGGTTTTTCTCGCGGTTTTGGTTTTCTTTTTACTGCCTTTGACGGTTTTCAGCGGGTTTTCATCGAGCCCCTAGACTTAGGATTTTCTGCTTGATTGTGCCGTAATTAGTAGGTCCCCATACCTAATTGCTTGCCTGTTCCTATAGTGCGATTAATTGGACCTACTAATAATTGATTAATAAAAATAACTGACTCATCTCCATCGTAGCCTACATGCCGTAGTCTGCCCTGCAAAGCGCTTTCTCCTACCCCCGATGTGTCGGGCAGAGGAGGGGTAGACCGAGACCGGACCTTTGGCTTGAAGGATCGGTGACCAGTTAGACGGTTCTGCGAGTAGAATTGCCTATTTAGGACTTGGTTTTCATCGCTGCACCATTTAGGTAGTTTATTTTCAGTCTTTACATTTCTGCGTGGATCACTTGCATGTAGAGTGCTGGAGGAAAGGTACGCATTTCTATCTCTGCATGCATCACTGATTTCATCGCGCATCGGCTTTTTCGTCTTCTCCCCCTTGTTTTTGATTAAATAACCAGGAGAATCGAAAAATTCGTTAGGCCTTTGTTTTTTATTGAAAAAGATTAAAAAGAAAAACCATAAATTGGGACTGCTAAAACTATTGATCCTAAAAGACACCTCACTTAAAAATTTGTCTTGGGGAGAGCAACCCCCTCATTGTTTGGTTTGATTGCGCGAGAGAGTGACCCGCACACTAGGTAGAGCCCTCCGGTGCTATTTCCAGCTGACTACCGACTCTTCCGTGCATGCCAGTCGGTTGGGGTAGCATCGGGTATCCCAACAGGTCACGTAAGCGCTCTGATAGATTGTTTGTTCACCTAATAAAATTTGACAAGATAATTTGACCGAGCCTTTACAGTCTTCAACTCGTGTTGTGTTGGTGAACAGAGGGTTTTGGTTGCTCATCATAGTTTTTTCCAGATCTCATCCGCCCTACTCGTCAGATCACGATGATGGGTAGACGCTCTCTTAGGCAGCCTCTGGCTGCACCGCTTTCGGGCACGTCTACCCAATCATCTAGGTTGGCCCGCGAGAGCCGAGACCAGTTCTCCGAGACCGAGTATGATTCCGCCCTGTTCCCCCTCGACCCCCTTTCTTTCGGTTCTGAGAGATATGAGCCAGAGGAGAGAATAGCAGATTTGACAGCACCTGAGTTTGGCTCATTTGATTTTGCAGACGTCATGGCCGGTAGTTCTAAGGATCATTCCCGAGGTCAGCCTGAGCACTTTGTGCTGGACCAGGGTACGATCAACACCACCCTGATCGCCTCACTAGAGACCGTTCAGCAGCAGCTGAGGGATCAAGGAGCATCCATGATCGATATGAGGAGAGAGATGGAGCAGATGAGAGCAGAGCGAGAGCAGAGGAGAGAGGGACCGAGGATCCCAGAGGATGCAGATGCAGCAGCCGCAGCAGCAGCCGCAGCAGCCTCCGCAGCGGCAACAGCCGCCGCAGCCGCGGCAGGAAGACCACCGAGACCGATGCGGGAGTTGCACAACCCCGGATCGACACTGACGCACCACTGGGATGTACTTCCCAGCCATCGTGGGGGACTTCAAGTTCCCCCCGAACACCTTGCAGCTACTCCCCCGCTTCCACGGACTCGCTACTGAGGAGCCCCATCTTCACCTCCAGGAGTTCCTGATGATTTGCAGTACTGTCCACGACCGTCAGGTGGACCAGGATACGATCCGGATGATCGCTTTTCCCTTTTCCCTAGCAGACAGAGCAGCCACCTGGCTGAAGCACTTGGGAAAGTTCGTTTACACCTGGGAGCAGCTCCGCACCGAGTACTTGAACAAGTACTATCCACTCGGGCGGACCAATGCAGCGAGAGCCCTCATCAGCAACTTCTCCATGCTCCCCAACGAGCAATTCCATGAGGCATGGGAGAGGTTCCGTGAGCTTACAGATCGATGCTCGCACCACGACATTTCGAAGCCGAACCTTGTGCAGAGCTTCTTCAGCGGGCTGACACCAGAGCTCCAGGGCTTGGTGAACGCTTCTTGTGGCGGGTCTTACTTCGCCAAGGATCGCGACCAGGTCTGGGCCATCTACGAGGAGATGGCCGAGAACTATATGGTGATGTCCCAGACCAGGTTGTATACTCAGGGCAGACCCCAGCAGCAGCCAGGACCCGTGCAGTACCAGAGGATAGCACGGGTCGACGCCGGTCCATCCAGTTCATCCGCAGTAGCAGCAGCACAGGCAGAGTCATCCGCTGCGGATATGGGTATCATCAGTGAGAAGTTGGATCGGATGGAGCTGAACGAGAAGAAGCAGTGCCAAGGCATCACTCAGATGGAGCAGATGGCACAGACTCTGAGCGACATGAAGACCCAGTTCATGTGTCTCCAGGAGGTACAGACGGCTTCACAGCCCTGTCTTCAGTCGCGAGGCGATACCGGCGGCAGCAGCAGCTCGTTCCAGCGCTCCAGTTCACACCAGCAGCCTAGACAGGTTCACCTTGTACAGGCGGAGCCGTACCAGCAGCGGCAGCCCTCTTACCAGACACCACCATCTCCAGACCTGCAGATGGTGGTATACCAGCCGGATCAGCCTCTGGCAGTACTCCCGCCAGCCTCGTACGACGCAGACCGTTGATGGATGTCAACGGGATTTGGTATGACCGTCCTCAGCCTGGGATCCGACGAGACCATCCTGGATTCAGGTGGGGGAGTGGAGGTACCCAGCCCCAGTAGCAATCATCCGGTCAGGGAGGGCAGTATAGCCAGCAGAGAGATCACCAGCAGCAGCAGCCCCCAGCCTATCAGTCACAGCAGCAGTCATCCTTCGTTCCTCATCCCTATCAGCAGCAGGGACAGTCTTGGAGGCGAGAGCAGCCTCATCAGCCACATCAGCAGCAACACCCTTCTCTTACCCCTCTCAGCAGCAGCAGCACCAGTTCCAGCAGCCTCATCACCAGAGAGGCTACCCGTCGGGCTCTCATGGTCCATCATACGAGAGCCTACGCTTTGGATGACATAGCCCGCCTCCTCACGGACCAGCAGGCTGCCTTCAGACGGAGATGGACGAGTTTCGCCAGGAGGTGCAGGACATTGTGAGAGGGAAGGCCGCCATTCCTGCCCAGATAGAGCCGAATCCCAACAGCCTGAAGTGGAAATATGAGCAGGTAGCTTACACTGAGCATGCCACTCCTAGTGATCCATTTGATGATATGTCTTCAGATCTTTTTGATGCTGATTTTGTTACGCTTAGGAGCGGTAGGACACCAGCAGGCGGCGGCACCTCGTTTGAGGCCACACCACGAGGATACATCCGGGGCGCCAGATGAGGAGGAGGAGAGCGGTACTGAGGCCGCTCATGATGATGATGATGGTGGTACTGATGCCACCAAGGATGCTGATCCCACCGGCGGTATTGAGGCCGCCGCTCCACCAGTTCGAGGAGGTGGTACTGACGCCACCCGAGTTGCCGAGCCAGCACGCGGTACTGAGGCCGCGAGACGTCCAGCAGAGCCAGCCCGTGGTGGTACTGAGGCCATCGGTTGTTCATTCTGAGAGAGTTGTTGTCTTTCCTCATTCTGATGCATCTCAGAACACTGTTCTGAATAAAGTTAAAGGTTTAGTTTCTTCTGGTCCCACTGTGGTGATTGATGTATGTGCGGATCCGGCCGTCGAGCCGTCTAGACCTATTCCTAGTCCTTCATCTGAGAAGGACCCTGTGATCCCCTTCCCTAGAGCCCTTCAGATGGGGAAGGGGAAGAAAAAAGAAACAGACCCAAAAAAGAGAGAGTAGGAGGAGTTCAGCCAGAGCATGATTGATCGTTTCCATATCCAGCTGACCCTTCAGGAGGCTTTGCAGCACATCCCCCTTCTTCAGCGTTCTTTGAGAGACAGGACTACAGTCAGGAGGAGGAGGAGGAACCACCATTCAGAGATACATGTGCTGACGAAAGCCACGTGCTTCGCGATCCAGAACCATCTGCCGGCCAAGAGGCCAGATTCAGGAGCCCCATATGTCAGATGTCATATTAGTGAGCAGAGGTTCGACCGGACTCTATTGGATAGCGGATCGTCTATCAACCTCCTTCCGGCAGCCCTTCTCGACCGCTTCGAGTTGGGCACTCTTAGACGGAGCAGGACAGTCCTTCAGTTTGCTGATCGATCTGTCAAGAGGCCGAAGGGGTTGTTGCGAGACGTTATCGTCACTATTCAGGGCCTGCAATTCTCCGTGGACTTCGTAGTGTTGGACATGGAGATCCCTGATTCAGTGGCCGATACCCCCATCATCCTCGGTCGCCCGTTCTTGGCCACAGCCAAGGCGGTGACTGACCATGATAGCGGGAAGGTATACTTTCGCGTCGAGGGCGAAAGTGTACAAATAGAGACGGTCGAGGACTACAGAGCCAGAGAGAGAGCATGCTCAGAGACCAGCACAGATACAGAGCAGCTGACAGATGCAGGGTTAGACATCCACCAGGATTGTGATTTTGTGATCACAGATGATGAGGCAGCATGGGCAGACCCTACAGCACAGGCCATCCTCTCATTTCCAGACACCACTGATGCCGAGTTGATAGCAGAGGAGAGCTTGGAGAGCACAGCCCTGGTCTAGGATACTTCAGAGGCAGCAGAGCCGGTTCTTGACCGCGACACGATTTCTAGTGACGGTGGTACTGAGGCCACCTTGTGTGATGGTGGTGCTGATGCCACCTTGTTTGATGCAGATCCCTCGAATTCAGAGTCTGATTGGGCAGATTGCGAGGATCAGATGCCAGACCTGAGTCCTACAGAGCCTATAGCTGAGGAGGAGGTAGATGCAGAGCAGATTAGAGACAGTTCAGTTGAGCAGCCTTCTCCAGATCCAGTTTGTGAGAGTTCGTTTTCATTCTCCGAGGCAGATTTGGCAGCTTACACGCACCTTCTTCGAAGCCAGACTTGCCAGCACCCAGCTGTCCAGAGCTGAAGCTGCTCCCTACTTCGCTGAAGTATAGATTCCTTGCGGGGCGAGCCTGAGATGTACCCAGTCATCATCTCCGCCGATCTGACTGGAGAGCAAGAATCCCGTTTGATGGGGGTTCTTGAAAAGAACCGCAAGGCAATCGGATGGAGCGTAGCAGATCTCCATGGGATTAGTCCATCGTTGTGCTCCCACCATATTTATCTCGAGGAGGGGGCGAAGCCGTCGCGTGAGTTCCAACGGCGGCTGAACCCCAACCTGAGAGAGGTCGTCATGAAGGATATTTCCAAATGGTGGAGTGCAGATTTTATTTATCCCATTTCCGACTCCAAGTGGGTCAGCCCCTTGCATGTGGTGCCCAAGAAGACGGGCATCACGACTGTGATCAGTGAGTCGGGAGAGGAGATTGCTACACGAGTACCCACCTCTTGGAGGGTCTGTGTTGACTACAGGAGACTCAACCCGGCCACCAAGAAGGACCATTTCCCCCTGCCCTTTATTGACCAGATCATTGAGAGACTGGCAGGGAAGAGCCGTTACTGTTTCCTGGATGGGTACTCGGGCTACAACCAGGTGGCCATCGCTCCTGAGGATCAGGAGAAGACCACCTTTACCTGTCCCTTCGGTGCATATGCCTTTCGACGCATGCCATTTGGGCTATGCAATGCCCCTGCAACTTTTCAGAGGTGCATGCTGTCGATCTTTTCGGACATGGTAGGGGAGTGTTTGGAGGTCTTCATGGACGATTTCTTGGTCTACGGCGACAGATTCGACTCTTGTATTGACTGCCTAGACCGAGTACTCAACAATGTATAGAGGTCCATTTGATGCTTTCTTGGGAGAAGAGTCACTTTATGGTGACTCAAGGGACGGTGCTTGGCCACATCATCTCCAACAGGGGCATGGAGTTGATCCGGCCAAGGTTGATGTCATTAGAAAACTCGTACCGCCGTCCAATTTGAGGCAGCTACGGTCATTCCTGGGGCACGTTGATTTTTATCGGAGATTTATTCATGATTTCAGCAAGATTGCCCGGCCGTTGATTGACCTCTTGACGAAAGACACCGAGTTCCTTGTCGATGACAAGTGTCTCTCGTCCTTTGCGACTCTCCAGCAGTGTGTGATTGAGGCTCCTGTTCTCCAGCCACCTGATTGGTCTCTCCCATTCGAGATCATGACGGATGCCTCCGATTTTGCCGTAGAGGCCGTGCTGGGACAGAGGAGGGATGGAGTCCCCTTTGCTATCCACTACGCTAGCCGTACATGGATTCCTCCCAGCGGAATTACATGGTCACAGAGAAGAGATGCTAGCCGTAGTGTTCGCCCTAGATAAGTTTCGATCTTATATCATTGGATCTAGAGTGACCTTGTACACTGATCACACCCGCCATCCGATACCTCATGGCAAAGAAGGATGCCAAGGCCAGACTTACTAGATGGATCCTTCTACTCCAGGAGTTCGACATTGAGATCAAGGATAAACCTGGAGTCAAGAATGTGGTGGCGGATCATCTCTCCCGTTTAGAGCAGCCTGAGGAGTCTGAGCAGATTGATCCCGTTTGTGAGACCTTCCCAGATGAGGTGATCCTTGCTATCGCCTCACTCCCAGGGTATGCCGATATTGTGAACTTTCTCGTTGCTGGAAAAGTCCCACAAGATTGGCCCAGGCAGAGGCTTGAGACCTTCCTTGCGAAGGCCAAGTCTTACCACTGGGAGGATCCCATCCTTTACCACGAAGGAGGGGATAGCGTCTGGCGTCGGTGCATTCCTCAGGAGGAGCACCATAGCGTCCTCACTTACTGCCACAAGCTTGAGGCAGGAGGACATCATTCTGGGAGGAGAACGGCACAGAAAGTGCTCCAATCCGGCTTGTGGTGGCCTACCCTCTTCAAGGACTCTGATGAGTTTGTGAAGAGGTGTACTGACTGTCAGAGGATGGGCACCTGTGGACAGCGTGATATGATGCCGATGCATCCCATTCACTTCTGTGAGGTTTTTGACGCATGGGGCATCGATTTTATGGGTCCATTCCCTAAGAGTCAGGGATTTGAGTACATTCTGTTGGCCGTGGACTATGTTAGTCGTTGGGTTGAGGCTATCCCGCCCGAGCCGCTGATGCGAGGACAGTTTGCAGATTTTTGAGGAAGCACATCATCACGCAGTTCGGGTTCCTAGAGTTCTGATTTCAGATGGGGGGGTCTCATTTCATCAACGACCAGGTGAAGGCCCTTGCTAGCGAGTTCGGTATAGACCATCGTGTTGCCACACCTTACCATCCACAGACGATGGTCTAGCCGAGGTGTCGAACAGGGAGATCAAGACTATATTGCAGAAAGTCGTCCGCCCAGACCGAAAGTATTGGTCACAGCTTTTGGACTCGGTCTTGTGGGCATATAGGACGTCTTTCAAGACACCATTGGGTACATCTCCCTTTCGCCTCGTATATGGCAAGACGTGCCATTTACCTGTTGAGCTGAGGCACAGGTCACTTTGGGCAGTTACTAATATACTTATGGATCCAGATGGTGTAGGAGACCAGAGGAGGGCAGAGTTAGCAGCCCTGGAGGAGTTGAGAGACACCGCCTTCTCAAACAGCCTACAGTATAAGGAGAGAGTGAAGGAGTGGCATGATTCTCATATCAGCCACAAGCATTTGAGATTGGACAGAGAGTATGGCTGTTTGATGCGAGGCTTCGTTTATTTCCAGGGAAGCTACAGAGCAAGTGGAAGGGACCCTACTTGGTGAGAAAGGTACACGATAACGGTAGCATTGATATATCCGAGTTGTCTTCTGAGAGTACCTTTCGAGTGAACGGCCAGCGGCTCAAGCCATTTCTAGATCATGAGCCGCGGGTCGTTGATCTTGCCCCTATTCATTTTGCGTGAGATGTGGTCTTTGACTCACATCTAATGCATCTCACGCCTGAGTTTCACTGATCTTCCGCCTTGTATAGATCCAGATGTCCATATCATCACATTCTTTAGTCCCACATCCCTTTCTTCATCTTGTGATTATGCTATACTTAGGGTGCACTTTACCCTAAGTATAGGGGGGATGTAGGACCGTCGGTATTTCTTTTGTTTCTTTCTACCCCTGTTTTGCTGCCTATATTTAGGGATATTTTACCCTAAGTATAGGGGGGTAGACCTTGTACATTCTCCACTCGATTTTCCCTTAGTGTACAGCTGCTATACTTAGGATTACTTGATCCTAAGTATAGGGGGAAACCTGAGACCCTCTTGACTTTTCTGTTTCATCTTTGTATATAGCCTTTCTTTTCACTTCCCTATACCTAGCACGAGTTATGTCTTCTTCATCGCTCTTGACTCTGAGGACATCGTTCGAGCTAAGTAAGGGGGGTGTGTATATATTTCATATATACTTTAGCCATAACTCGTACTTTGTGTGAGTGTGTAAATAAATTAAATGGCTAAAACCCTTAAAAATCACAAAAATTAAAAATTTTTCATGTACATAAATTTCTTTTATTTGCATATAAATAGCTAGTGTAAAATTATTTTTGTAAAAATGTTTTCAAAAATCTTTTGTGTAAAGTTTGTGTAAATATTTTCTTATCAAAATTATGTATATAGTACAAAAATTTTTCCAAAATGTTTTGAAAATCAAAAGTTTGCAAAATCTTGTGTAAATGTGTGTAAATATCTTTTTGCAAAACTTGCACTTCATGCATCATCCATTCATGATTTCAAAATATTTTTCAAAAATTTTGCATGATTGTAAAACTTTGTGTAAATAGCATCTTTTGTACATATGTATATGGTTTTTCTGGATGATAGTCGACATTTAAACTAGCCTGGAATCAAATTGAGAAATGGAGCTTGATTAAGATCTTAATCCACCTAACTTCTAAGAGGAACCTTATAGGGCTTAGGTTTAAGGCTTTTCAGGTCCATGGTGACTTAATTCTTTGAGTCCACTAGGCTATGATCACATGTCATCTCAATGAGCCTAAGTAGAGCACTTAACAACAACACATGACTCATATAGATTATGGCTTTACTTGGACACCAGCACTATGCACCGAGCTCTCTACGGATGAGGTGGTGAGGAGGCAGTCTTCCTTGACTTGGGGTAGCATATGAGGGTAGTACTTCTAGGCGGAACCTCTCTTCTTCTTTTAGTGAAGGAAGTGCGTCTCAACTTGGTCTGGTTGCCATGAGGTTTAACGACAGGAGTTGTGGGTTGCAAAAAAGCTTCAAAAGAGGGATAGTCTACTGGCTCAAGAGGAAAAACTCCTTGTATATATGCTGCACATGTATATGTTGTATAGATGCACTTGAAAAAAAATGCAAAAAAGAAAATAACTCCAAAAAATGGTGGGTCTGAGAGAAAATGATAATCCCACCGGAGTATGTATATAGAGTGCAATAAGCAAAGCTTGAGTTTCATGATCCACCTGATGTAGCTTGCAGCAGGGAGACTTGGCTACACTGGTCAAGCTCCCAAGGGTACATGGCTACACTGGACTTGACCCATTCTCTTCTTCCTCCTCTTCTTGAGCCGGTTGAACTTGAACTTAGAAGGGAATACCCCGCTCCTCGAGGAAAGAGTGTCCAGATTGAGGTCATAGAGTTACCTTGTTGGGGAGGGATGTCAAGTTGCCATTTCTGAGGTGGAGAGCTTAGACCTCACATCCACAGGACAAGAAAAGATTCATGGTCTTCAGGGTTTGTGATTGATGACTTGTTCTGGTCTGGAGCATTGAGGAGTCTTGGTTATAGATTAGTGGAACTTAGAGGCTGTTGAGTTTTAGGCTTAAGTCCAAATAAGGTTCCGACAAATTAATAATCCAAAGATCTGATCGAGCTCCATACCTTAATTTAATGAAGGCAAGTTTAATCATCAGCCTTGATCCATGTACATTCTCTTTTTCTTTTTATTTATTTCTTTTTCACTTCTTTTTCAAATAAGTGTTTGCTAAGGGACTAGCAAAGTTAAGTATAGGGGGGTGATGAATACTCATTCATCACTCTTTATTCTTATATTTTAGCTACAAAAACCTTTGTAAATGCATGTATATAGTTGTAAATAGAGATAATTACCAAAAGCATGCATTGTGTAAAAACCTATAATTAGCTTGTTTTTGTGCAAAAATAAAAGAATAAAGATTAAAAAGAAAAGGAGGGAAATATTTAGAATAAATATTGAGCAACCTAACCCAAGGGAGGGCTCAGCATGGGCCTGACCGCATAAAAGCCAAAGTAGAGGGAGATAGGGGCTCATGTGTGTAATTATTTATGTAAATAAAATAAAAGTATTTTCCTCACAAAAATAGACTCAAATTGGCTTGTAAATACTTGTATATATTTATAAATATAAAAACAAGATAAAAATAGAAAAATTAAAAAGAAAACAAAAACATCATTTTCACCATGTATATAGTCCACTCATATATATATAGCCTTGTAAATAAATAAAATTAATTTCCAAAAGTTTTGTAAATACTCTATATTATATGGTGTAAATAAATAAAATAGATTAAAACAAAAACAAAAACAAAATAAAAAGAACAAAATTAAAAATCAAAAATACTTTGTAAATATACCATGTATATATATGTACATACCTATTTATTTCACCTATGTATATAAATAATAAAAATAAAATAAAAATATCTTTTTATTTCTTATTTTATGATATAAATAAATAAAATATAAAATGGGAATAAAAGTGTATAAAAATAACAAATTAAAAATCAAAATTAAAATCCTATGTATTGTATATATACCTATATATAACCCTACTATGTACATACCTTATTTTTACTTTGAAAAATTAATTAAAAATCACTAAAAAATAGAAAAAATTAAAAGAAAAATATTTCATGTTTTGACTTTTTAATAAATCGGCCATTTTCTAATTATTGTGGATTTTACAAGTATTTTCCACGTGGCCGCTTCCTATTGGCCCTGGGGATTGTTGACCGCCCGGTCAACTCCCCCCCCCCCCCCAGGACCACTTCTCACGGGTCCTTAGCGGGTAACCCGTCTTCTCTGATTTTTCTCGTGTAAACCCGATCATACTTCGCCTAAACTCCGGGTTCGACTCGCTAATGATGCATCCGAGACCCTCGCCGGAGCCACCATCTCGGGATCCGCGCTCCAGATTGCCCTACCCGCGCGCTTCTTTCCGGACCCTCCAGCGTATAAAACCCCAGCTCCGCCACCTCCATTCGCATCTTTGGCCATTCGCTCCACCCCCCAGTGAGCTCCATTACATCGGCGAGAGTGACAGCTCGTCCCCCGTGGTGTTGCAGCGAGGAGGGAGTGCGAGTCCATTGATCCGGCGATCAAGCACCGTCGTGCTCCGCCCACAGCAGGAGCTCGAGCCTCGGAGGGAGACGCTCCTCGAGGCCACGACCCAGAGCATCGCCAGCTCGTCCACAGTCTCATCGTCCACCCAGGTAGACCTGTAGTTCTTTCCTTTTCGTTGATTTTAGGTTACCCCCAAATCTCGCCATCGCCGTGTTTCGCCGATTCCGACCACCTCTCAGCTCTACTCGATCATCGGAATCCACCGTCACCTCCGCCTTCCTCCCGCGCACGTTCTCCATACTCCCATCCAACCCAGCTCGCACAGGAGCTGGGGTTCAAGCTCCTCCGTCCCCACCCTCGCCGGAGCTCGCCCATATCGCACCACCGTCCACCTTCACCTCGCCTAACCAGGTCGAGGCAGTTTGCCCTCGACCCGCGAGTCTTCTGGACCATCTTGCAGGTACAATGAGGGCCATCTGAGGTCATCCTACATCGAGCCAGGAGACGTCCCTCCGCCGACCTCGCCGGAACCCTCCAGGGCTCGGTTGGGTCATCGGCGACCCCCATCTGACGCGGAGGCCCACGCCGAACCTTCTCCGACCATCAGCGCCCCGCGAGGAGGCTCGGAGCGAGCGTACTGGGCCGGCGAAGCTCGCCGGACACCTGTTCTTTGAGGATCTCCAGCAGCCATCCGATCAGCCTCCCGCTCCAGTTCTCATCTGAGCCGTCCATTCCAGGAGCAGCAGCCACTGTCAGATCAGCGGAGGACTGATCCCAGCCGTCGATCCAGCGAGGCTTCGTCCACTACGCACGAGGACCGTCCGATCTCCACGTGGCGTAGCCTCAGCCGTCTGATCATTGCGAGGAGCCTAGTTGTGGAGCGCCCGTCGTCCTACACCGTCAGATGCACCACGTGGCGCGCATCCATCGGCTCCATTAATAAAGGGGTAAATTACCCTTAGGCCCTCCTGTTTCTTTTATTTCGCATTTAGTCTTGTAATTAGATAGTTTAGTTGTTTAGTTTTTGGAACATTTGCATAGAGGACCCTGCTCTTTATTTAGTTTGTATTTATGCCCATGTGTGTTATGTAGCACGTGCTTCGACACGTGATTTTCTGGGTTTTTTGCATTCTATGCCCTGTAGTTCTGAGTTGTTAAGTAATGAATGAAAACTTTTGAGATACTGCAATTATACCCCTGTGCGTATTTTAATTGTGCATGTGCGGATATTTTTGGGTTATTTGCAGACTAGTCCCTGGACTCTTGGTACCTGTTACCAAATAGTCCAAGGACTTAGTTTTTCTTACATTTGGGTCCCTGAGTGCCTCAGGCACGCGCGACGCACGTGTTTACCTGGGAATTTTGTACCAGACCCCTCAGGACTTCGGGTATTTGCACGTAGGTCCCTGTGCACAGTACCCTCTTTCTATTTTTGAATAAAATAGCAAATCACCTCCAAATTTGATGAAAATTGGACACATGGCTCCTGCCATGATGTAAAATTTTCTACAAATTTTGGAGACATTTTAGACACTGTTTGATATTTTTAAAAATTCAAAAAACGTATTTTCTTCACTGTCTGATTTGAAAAATCACAAAAAAATATTAACATTCATCTAAAATTCACAAAAAAAATCACCTACTCTTTGTTTTGTTGTGCTTGATTTTCTAGCCAATTTTGGCTATTTTTCATTACTTAAAACACCTAAAAATTGAAAAACACTAAAAATATTATAAAAATTCTAGTAAATAAATTAAAAATCCAAAAATAATAATCTAGGTGCCCAATTTTTCCTTGTTCTCTTCTCTTTACAGGAAAAATACCTCCAGGCTTATTGGGGGCTCTTAGATATTTTATCTAAGTCCCTTAAACCTGGCTGGACAGTGCCTATAGTTTTTGACCTTGTTTCATTTTTTAGAAAATTAAATAAACATCACAAAAATCCCAAAAATTCATTAAAAACAGTAAAAATTATAAAACACACAAAAATATTTTTATTTGAATTTTTGGTTGATTTTTAGTGTATTTAATAAATTGTTGAAGTGAGTTGTTTACTTGTTTTTATTTTTTTCTTAATTATTTAAAAATCCAAAAAAATATAAAAAGATTTAAAAACCACCAAAAACACCTTTGTATTTCTTTTTCTTTTCTTTTTGACTACTTCGTAGGCCGCGAGGCCAATTCATGCTCCTTGTGTTCGACCCTGGTCGCTATACCAGGTTAAATTAATAGCAAGACCGCTGTTGTGTGTGATTGATTTTCTCTTTGATTGGTGGTCTCTTTTTTTTAGAGTTTATTTTGTTTTGCATTTTTGCATATATACCCTCATTTTATTTTCATTTATTTTTCTTCTTATTATTATTTGATTATTTTTATTGGTGTAACCACTCTATTTCTTTCTTGCGAGGGCCCGAGGACCGAGGCGGCCAATTTCGAGAAGCCGACGCAACCGCGAGACTCGGAGGCGGCTCCCTTCTGTACGGAGCCACAGAAGAGCGTGAGGGAGAGACTGAGTGGGAGAGGATTAGCTTAGTTTTTATTTTTCATTTTATTTGATTACTATTGTAATAATACAGGGACTCAGAGACTTGGACTGTGGACTTGAACTCTTAGCGGGTCTGTTTCGCCGAGCACCGGTGTGCTCGGGGGACCCTTAGGTGTTTTCGCGGTTTTTCTCGCGGTTTTGGTTTTCTTTTTACTGCCTTTGACGGTTTTCAGCGGTTTTCATCGAGCCCCTAGACTTAGGATTTTTTGCTTGATTGTGCCGTAATTAGTAGGGTCCCCACACCTAATTGCTTGCATGTTCCTATAGTGCGATTAATTGGACCTACTAATAATTGATTAATAAAAATAACTGACTCATCTCCTTCGTAGCCTACGTGCCGTAGTCTGCCCTGCAAAGCGCTTTCTCCTACCCCGATGTGTCGGGCAAAGGAGGGGTAGATCGAGACCGGACCTTTGGCTTGAAGGATCGGTGACCAGTTAGACGGTTCTGCGAGTAGAATTGCCTGTTTAGGACTCAGTTTTCATCGCTGCAACCCGAGCCACTATTTGTATAGAGATGATGGTGAATATAATGCCACACTAATGGTTACATCTTTTACCTGCTTGCAGAGTTATAGCTTGTGTTTTTGGATTCGTATATACTGATGGCATATTTCTTTATATATCATACAATTGCAGCTCACGGATAGAGAGGAACGTCCATATAAAAAGAAATATATTATCATCTATATCTCCATACGTAGTAATGATAAATCATAAAACTATTGCAAAGATCATCTTCTCGTTGATTCCAGCGATTTGTCGATATTTCCGACAACCGTTGAGAGTTTTAGGAGGTCTTCAATTTATTAAAGAGGAAGGTGGACTAAAGCCTAATTGGTTTATGAATACAGGCTATAAATCATCATCATGTACATAATGATTGTCTGCTTATGTCCATGCTGAAGTCAAAAGAAAGTGAAACATCAACCATATAGTTAATGCATTTGATGAGGGGATGCAGCAGGGCATGATTTATAATTAGTTGGCTTTCAATCTAAAGAAAGCATATATAGTTATTTACATATCAGTATCGAAGCATGTTTCGTGCAACTACGATAATATCTGATGTTGTGATGTTCCGACGTGATCGGTCATGCTAAAATTGTTATCTAGTTTTTATTTAATTCATGTGAAGCTTCAAGATGTTGCCAACTATTGTTTTCGATCTTGTAAACGAAAAGAAGGGAGGCGATCGTATAAGGACGTTGTTTTCAAACCTTGTTTTTTTCTTTCAATTGGCGAAAGCAAAAACTACATGACCCTCGGAAACCAAAATAAGCAGATCTAGGACATCAGAGCACCATCATCTGAAAAAAACTCAACTCTAATCCGTACCTCAAAGGAATATATAAAGAGAATTTGAAGTCTCTAAAGCTCAGGAACCGGTGGAGAAGAACTAGGGGTTGTTTTGCAAAAATCGCCAAGTCGGATGATTTACATAGTTTTTATTTTTGCCAGAAATCGGTCTTATAGATTTTGTATTTTCACAATCTATGTGTAGAAATAAGCCAAAAGCACATCATTCAATTAATCGCATTTTCAGCCGACTAATCTCACCTCGAGTAAACGACTGGGTTCACCAATTGATTATTCTCGAGAGACTAAGCTGATATTTTGGACTCGATTTTCAATCGATCAACATTTTTCTCCAGTCGCCTATTTTGATCTCCAGTCCACTAATATAAAGGACTAGTCAACTAAAGCCCGCACCGGGAAAAAAGGCTTATATTCTACTCATTTTATATCGGCTCGTATTACTTACATGTCAGCAATATCTTTGTTGAGCCGACTAACCTGAGAAGTGCAACGAAGTAGTCCTCACTCCAACTTTCATAATTTTTTTCGTCGTGCTCACCAAAGTACTTTCAGTCGACTATTGTCCCAACCTAGTCGATTAATTTGATTCTCAATCGACCAGCTAAGTTTTTCCTTCTAGCTAATTCTGTGCATAATCTAATATTTTCTTCTATGCGTTGCCTAAGGCACCTAACGGCTATTTTGACGTTTTAAAATAGGACCCTAATGACCATATGGCAGGATATACAACATAGAATACAATAATACTCATCTAAGTGGAGGACGGTGCTCGAATCTGTGTGCTTTTCAAGTTTTTAAAGCTCCCTACATTCTCAAGCGTCCTTCATCATTCTCGAGCCATTGTCTTGCTTGATGTTGTTCGCAATATTGTGAATTAAATATTATTGCTACTCATTTATCCTCAGCATATTGTAGGCAGATACGCGATGTGTGCGTTCGTTTCTCCATAGAGAAGAATTCTTCTCGGGGGGTTGACCAGATGCGCGAGATCGTTAGCGGATGTGCTTTCCTCGATTCAAGTGGCTCGAATAGCGGAAGAAAACTTCGTTGAGAGAGAGAAGGGGAAAGCCTAGAATGGGATTTTTACCTGATTTGTGCGATGTTGAAATCTACATGTGGATTGAGTGTTTCGGATTGAGATCCGGTTATCGTAATTAATAAAGTCGATTACCTTGTGAGTTGCTAATTTCCTACATATTTAGATCTGGATATCGTAAATGATTCATTACGGGATCATCATATCCAAGTGGACATGTATACATGACGTTGATGTGCAATTATATATAATGAAAACAATGCCTTTAATTTGTGGAAGCAAGCCATGCATTTCATTGGCATGACATGTTAAATTTAATTTCTCGTATGCATATGGTGTCATTTAATTTCTAGTATTCTTTGATGCATTTTTAATATGAAAATAATTATCAATCGAAAGACTCCAGTACAATTGGAACAAGCCATTACGCCTGATAACTATGCTATTTAAGGGTGTAATCTCACTTGGAGGCGAGCTTGTTCTCACGTCAATAAATTTGCATAGTATTTTCTTGTCAAAGTGTAGTGTACAATCTCGCATGGACCACTATACTTAGGATCTTGAGATATTCTTTTGCCATCTATATATGTCATTGGACTATCCACCCATCTTTATTGTTGATTCGAGGTTGGTAACGTTTAAGTTCTAGCGTATGCAACTTCCGCGATAAGAAGTTGATCTTTGCCACCAAAATAGCGACTGTACTTGGGAGCAAGCATGCTAAAAGATAACACAAACTTCATCCTTCTGTATATACTTCATAATCTGTGCTTGGGACATTATTCTTAAAAATCCGTGATATTTATTTGCCATCCTTATGGTGAGTGCACTGTGTCCTTACTTGGGATTTGTTGGTAACGATTACTGTGTTTGTAGTCTCATTTACGAGCTTTCGTGGCAAATATATAGATCATTGCGGAATGTTCTTCCATCTATCAGAATGGCATTTTCATGCTGGATATAAATTTCCTCTCGAACGATATCGAGGGCTTGGATTCCCGGAAATGAACATGGTGAGTTTCAACTGAGCAAATCGATTTTAAAAGTTATATTTGAATGGAAAATCATTCTCAAGGGTAACTCTAGAATTGGGAAGCTAATATGGAGGTATACGACCCAAGCACCATTCCTCGGAAGTGCCTTGTGCACCATTAACTGTTGAGGCTTGGCTCGTGGTTGTGCAACTAAATTGGGCATCATTTTTTCCTTGGTTAAGGATACGAGCCCTTGGTATTGTCTTCATGAAGTCATGAGTGTCGAGAATAAATTTTCGGTGATATGCACAACCTATGCAATATAAAATTATCCATTGCAGGCGTGCAGCAGCTACATAATGGAAACCACAATTCCAGCTAAATTAAGTACCAAGTTGTTTCCACGTTGATTTCTCTTCGAGTGTTGCACCACCAATTCTAGCGGGGGAATTTGTAATCTACTCTTCTTTCAAAACGTGAATGCCACCATTGAGAGATCGTAGGTCCAAAAATCAAACTGTTATTAGCTTGCCATCGTTGACATCTCCCCGATAAAGAGGAACATGCCACCTCCAAGGTATATAAATACATCACACCTCTTTTCTGGTAGGAGGAAAGTATTTCTCTACTTCTTCTTCTCTTGTTTCCTTTTGTTGAAAAGATGGGGAGAAGTTCTAAGAGCTTGGGTATTGCCTTAATCTTCTTTCTTTTCGTGAGCACCACTTCAGCAGCGCGAGTGTTAACAGCATACGCATCAAGAGGAGGTGGTGGAGGAGGTGGTGGTGGAGGTGGAGGTGGAGGTACTGGAGGTGGATCTGGGTTTGGATCGGGCTCTGGTTGTGGCTTAGGATTTGGAAAGGGTGGAGGAGGTGGTGGTGGTGGTGGTGGTGGAGGCGGGGGAGGTGGCGGCGGTTCTGGAAATGGTGCAGGAGCCGGATCGGGATACGGCTCGGGGTATGGCTCCGGTTCTGGATACGGTTTCGGAAAGGGAAGGGGTGGAGTAGGAGGTGGGGAGGGGGTGGCGGTGGAGGCGGGGGTGCGGCTTCTGGAAATGGTTCTAGATCTGGCTATGGTTTTGGAAAGGGTAGCGGTTTTGGTGGAGCTAAAGGCGGTGGGGGTGGGGGTGGTGGAGGAGGTGGTGGTGGTGGTGGAGGTGGTGTAGGTGGCTGACGAGTCCTTAATTGCAACGTTTAAAAATGTGTTTTTATCGTTCGGCTTAAAGATGATTAGTCGTGCGTCGTAGGAGGCAATCGGAATCGGTCAAGAAAATAACCACAAATAATACGTTCAATTTTTAATCGTGTGGTTTTATGTTTATTTTTCTTGGGCAAGTCCCAAGGTCGATCACAAGGAGGCAAAGGAACAACCTAGAATTATGTCTATCAAAATTCATGTTCGGTTTTCGAGGCGGTCTTTTTTTGAGAATTTTTAATGCAATAGAGGATGCAAGGTGCAAACTTGGCCTATTTTAGGGACTAAAATGAAAATTCCATTCAAACGATGTCCGAAAAATATGAAACTTGGCCACAATGTAAATTATGATGAAATGAGTGCACTGTAATTTTTTTGGAATTTTTGGATGCAATATGATTTTTTTATGAATTTTTAAATGCAAACAAAATGATTTTCAATATTTAATTATAATAAATATTAAACCTACTTATTTTCAAGAAATAAAATTATCTAAGATCTATCACTAGGTGATGAATCTCAGAAAAATCCTAAACCTCAAAAATGTGGGGTTTAATACCTATTAAAAATTAAATACTAAAATATGCAAAATGATTTTTACAGAGTAAAGTATGCATGCAAATGCAATTATTTTTGGGCGCAATGTCAAGTACAATTAATTCTACAATATATGATTTTTCGGGGATTTTTATAGCAATGAATAATCAACAATGAATTTCAGAGCAAGAAATGGGCAAAATACACAAATTTCCACAAAACAATTATTTATTAATTAATCATCCATCACCAAAATACCCACAAGATGACAAACAGTAGAGAATTAATTGACAAACAAAATGTTTATTCTGGATTAATAAATAATGTAGAGAAGAGGTCTAAAATCACAAGGAACACAGGGGTATGTCTGCAATATGTAAATAAATATAAAATGCAAATGAGGGGCTTTGTGTAATTACCACGAACCAGAGGGGGTCTCCTAAAATTTTCCAAGAAGTCACGTGATGTGCACGTGCTCTTGGACTTGCTGGTGCAAATAGGAGAAACTACGGGGGGGCTCTTCAGCAAATTACCCAGAGGTCACGTGCGCAGCACGTGACCTGGGCCTTGGCGTGATAAGGGGGAACTCCAGCGGCATCAATATAATTGACCCAGCAGGTCACGTGCAGATCACGTGACCCCTGGGGATGACGTGAGATGATGACGTCCCCCCGCCCTCACGTGACGCGTACGTGGCGGGGGTCTCAGCCTCTGTGCCGGCCTAAGGCGGAGGTGCTCCTGGCGGAAACGCCTGCTGGATGGCAGAGGGTGGTCGGTGTCGCGGAGGCAGAAGAGGGCCGGTGAATCTAGGACGCTGGTGGTGAAGGCGAAGGTTGCTTAAGTCGGTGTTGGGCCACGATCTGTGGAGTCGATGAAGGGTCGATGATCGAAGTCGCGTCGAAGCGCGGAGCTCTGGTGGCGTCGAAGGACTGGTGGAGGTTGTTGAAGATGATGGTTACCGTCGACGGTGGAGGGTCGATGACGTCGATGTCGAGGCAGAGTTGATGGACGAGATAAAGGCATTAGCTCCACGGCCAGGGACCGGAGCAGGAGCAGGCGCGAGGGCTGGTTGTGCGCTGCAACGAGGTACCGGACCTCGGATCTCGCCGCGAGGAGATGAAGTCCGGGCTGTCACCACCGGAGTTCTCCCCTTCGAGGTGCAATCGGCGGATGGCGAGTTGGGGTGCGGCGGCGCAACATATATAGGGCTAGGGTCTCGCCGGGGAAGGAAGGTCGGTGACGAGTGATTTGATTTGATTTGGGCCTTGACGAGGATGATCGGAGATCACAAGGGGAAGGCGGTGACGAGATATGCGGGAGATATGAGATTTGGCGGTGGCGATCGAAGATGGACGGGATCGGCCACGATTTGCGGTGAAAACTGGGGGTGGCGGAGCTCCAATTGGGAAAGGAGGCACGGGAGGAAGACGAGTGATGGGCCTTCCGATCGGCCAAGATCGGATGGCCCAGCGGGTGACACGTGGCAACAAGGAGCGAGAGGAGAAGGCACGTGCGGAGCACGTGCCTGGGAGGCACGTGCGACGCACGTGCATGGACATTTATTTTATTTTATTTTTTAAATTTTTATTTTTTATAAAAATGATATATTAATAGTGCCAAAAATAGATGACACGTGGCGGCGCCAGGTGCTGCCACGTGTCAGCACCAGAAAATTCGGAAAATAAAATCTTTGTAAAATCGATAAAAAATAGTAAATGACCTCGGATCAAAAAAGTTTCTTCATAAAAATTACTCGTCTTGATGAGATCTACAACTTTAATGAAGACATCAAAACCAAAATCAATCAATTGTGCAAACTGAATTTTTGGGGTATCCCATGTACATAGAATACCATGATTTTGGGGTTTTGTAATTTTTATGTTATTTTTAGATCAGATAAAAATTCGGAAAAATTACGGTAAAATCAAAGATAAATAAAGACACATTAATCTATTTTTTTTATTTTTATTAATCAATAAAATATGTACATAAAATAATAGGTCAAAAATAGCTAAAATACACAATGTACAAAAGAGGCCCAAAACCCAACTTTCACATATGAGCTCCGATTAACTTGAACTTGGTCTTGTTTTGAAGGTAATTGAATGTATATTAGTTCAAAAGTGAGTAGGATTAAAACGGATACTGGATGAGGGAGATATGAGGGTTTTAGTCCGAAAATCCTGAAATTAGGGTTTTGGTTTTTGGTCCACTTATTTAGGTTAGTTATTTTTTTGTATTTTTTCTTTATTTTTTGTTAGTGATATGTACACAGTGGAAGTGGTTTTGAGCCATTCAAAGATAGCATGAAAGAGTTAAAAATCCGGGAAGTTAGGCTATTTACAGGTCATTTTGGCTTGGATTTTTGGTTTCTTATTTTATGCAGAATTTTGTGCTAAAATGCCATTCTTATGAAAAATATGCATGAATGCTAATTATGCAGAATAGATGCCAAAATGCTGTTGATTTTGAGGGTTTTGAGCTTAAGAAATGGGATTTAGAGTGATGAATACGAGATTCATCATCCCCCTATACTTAAACCATGCTCGTCCCTGAGCATCAAAAAGAAATGCCATGAAGTGAAATGAGATTGGGTTCTATACCAAGACCATGAGCTGAAGGTGAAAATGAATCTAGACTCAACCTATGGATTAATAGTGTGGCGGAACTTCTGTGAGACTTAGAATTTTAAAATCAACAGCCCTCAAGTTCTACAAATCATTGCTACAGTTTCAGCTTAGAAGTCATCTTAGATCAATCCTCTTCCCAAAGCATACCCTATGAACATTGAACAATCGACTCTTGTGTGTGAAAGATTTTTGCTCTTCCCACCCAGAATGCCGGACTATCGCGCAAACCTCCTCTCCAGTAACTCGTCCTCAGGGAGTCAGGTATTTCCTTCTAACGTCTGTCGCGCTGTGTTGACAATCGAATTGGGGAAGAAGTTAGAAGAATGAGAAAAGAACTGGAGGGTGGCCAGTGTAGTCACCTCTCCTTGTGAAGCTGGCCAGTGTAGTCGAGTCTCCACCAAGATCTGCAGGTTTCTTGAAGCTTGGACCTTTTTGGTCAGATTTTTATTTGGTAGTTGCTTCTTTGTATTTGGAATTTTTGGTGGTTCTGCTTGGATCTTCTTGTGCCCCTACAGATATAGAATCTTTTTGTTTCCGTACATTTTTTTGGGGTCTTAGAAAAAATTGTTCCCAGCCTTCCATCCCTTTTCCGAAGCTTTATTTCAACCCGTACTCTGATCTTTAGATTTCCACGCTACCAGAAAAGAAACTTACACAGTCTTCCAACATCCCGTCTGAGTTGAGCTAAGTGCATAGTGCGAGAGTACAAATTAATTCCCTCTTCCAAAGTTGTACCCAGAATGAAGAGACTAGGTTAGACACTAAGAGTTAAACGCTGCACATTGTCATGTGGAACTCAAAGAATTAAGTCAAAGACCTGAAGACTCTAAAATCCTATTTTTCGGTAAAGTTCCTCTGAAAATTAGGTGGATTAAGGTCAAGTCCAGACCACTCTCGGTTTCAGCTCATGACTCTGTTCAGAACCCAATGACTTTTCACATATGCAAATGCGATGCTGAATGAAGTGCAAGTGTGTGGAATGCAGACACAATTTTTTTTTGAATTTTTTTATGCAAAGGATTTTTGTTGTTTGTTTGTTTTTTATGCAAAAAATGAATAAGAAGCCATTTTTTCAAAAATTTTGGGTACAGTCAGTGTTAGTGGCAAAATGTTTTTTTTTCTTTTTTTCTTTTTTTTAAGAATACCCACCCCGTAAATACATATAGACTTAGGCGCAAGTACTAGATATGGATAAAATATATACAAAGTATATATACAGACCCCCCTATACTTAGCGAGTGCTGTGTCCTCAGAGCACAAGAAGCGTAAAGAAGACATAGCTCAGGCTAAACGTAAGAGAGTGAAAAAGGAAAAAGAACAAGATTTACAAAATCACCCCCTATACTTAGACTGTGAATAGTCTAAGTATAGAAGAAGAGCGGAAAAGAAAGAAAAAAATGAAGCAGTCGGGGTATGTGAATGAGGAGAGTATATACAGGTGGGCGTCGGTTCCCCCTATACTTAGGCTCTGGTCAGCCTAAGTATAGAAGAAGGGTGGAGGCTAGTCGATCTGGAGAAGTGTGATGGGGGAAATGGAATATACAGATGGCATCAGTCCCCCCCTATACTTAGTTCTTGGCCTAAGTAGAGGAAGAAGCTGTACAAGGAGACCGATGTGGTCGGGAGGGAGGGTGGGTAGCCGATGATTAAGGTGGTTTTCGGCTAATCTTCTTCTGAGCCTGCGGTGGGAGATCGTAATAAGTTGGAGATGAAGTATATGATTCCCAACTATTATCAGTGTCATCTTTAGAAAAGTCATGATGGATAGTGGACGAAGTGTTTGAGTCAAATGAAAGATATCCATCATCGGAATTATCCTCAGAGGAATAGTATTTGAAAGTGGACACACTCCAGATATTCATGTCTTTTTGTTTCTTCAATTGTTTCCTCAAGATTCGTTCCTTTTTAAGATCAATCGGTTTGTCTTCAGATGAATATTCAGATGCTCCGGTCTCAGTCAGCTCATAAGAAATAATTCCAGTGTACTTGTGAAAGGTAGGAGCATCAGCTTTGGATGAGTAATAATTAGGAACGGGAGTTGTCCAACGAGAATCGAATTTTGGATCCTTGCGAAGATATGGCTTTAGAGCTGCCGAACAGACTTCACTCATGTAGACCACCTTTTCCGGACCTGATGAGGGATCATCAACTGATTCCTCTTCCGAAAGGTTAAAGGTGACTCTCTTTTTCTTATTTCGTCAAGATGTCGGTGCACTTGAGTATCCAGATGAATAGCCATTGGAATTCTTCTCCTAGGTCGGTGTCCGGGCTGTGTGTTGGTTCTTAGTCTCCTGAATGTTGGTGCACTCTCGATTTGGGAGGATTTGGTCAAGATAATCAGAGTAGGTTGCTCCAGGGTGTGACCATGCATATGTCTCAGGATCGTAGTAGAAGGATTTGTCTATTTTGAGATCCGCGGGAATTGAAATACTGGGGAGAGTTTCTAAACCATTAGTCTCATTAACAAATGCAATCTCAGGTGTAGCAGTGGGGTAAGGCTCTTCTACCGTTTCATGGTTGCGGTTGTTGGGGACTTCGTGGGTTACCTCAGAAAATCATGGTTCCTCAAAGACAATGTCAGATCTAAGTGCTTCCAATGCTGTGAAATTGATTTCCCGGGTCTCACAATTGATAATTGCCTTAGACAATGCTAAGAATGGCTTTCCGAGAATAATTGGAGACTGGGTGAATTCTCCTTGATGCTCAATATCAATGATCGTGAATTCCATTTTGAGTGGAGCACCTTGGAATATCATGATGACATAAATAATTCCTCTCGGTCGCTTTATTGATCGGTCTGCCAATTGAACAATCTCTCGTATTTTTCTGATCGGTCCAAGTTTAAGTTTGTGAAACAAAGAGGTCGGGAGGATATTGATTGGTGAATCGTCATCAACTCGAGCATGGGTGAAATTTGTGTCTTTGATCATACAATCAAATCTGGGCAACCGCTTCACTATGCGGCTCTTGGTTTTTCTCCTCAACACCAAGGAGGAGGCCATTGATAAGATATGTCTTTCAGTTTTTGTTCTAATCCTTCCCGACTTTTTGTTCATTAATTTGTCCACTAAAAATTTTTTAAGGTCGGGGAAGTGTTCAATGGCCTTTATAATGGGAAGTTCAAAAATCAATCATTTTTCCAGTGCTTCCCGTACAACAGAATCCAAATTCTTCAGATCTTCTTCAGTCTCAACTTTTATGAAATTTTCTGAATTTTCGATTTTTTTGTAGTTTTCAAATTTTTCAAATTTTTTTTATTTTCTGTGTGGTGTGGCGATGTGGTGTCTTCCATAGATGAGAAGGGGCCTTGATATTCAGAGTATGGGTCAGCGGAATAATCATTCCTAGGGGAATAATAAGCAGAGGTGTTGATATTAGACTCATCCCTAGGTTTTTGAATATCCTCAAAATTTTCATCATGAGATCCAATCATTTCCTCATTTAGTTTTATATCCGATCCACCATAGAATGAGATTACTTGGTCGGCAAATTTTTGAAATCTATCCTCCATTAATTCGAATCTGGTTTTTATCCTCGAAATATTATCCCCAAAATTCTGTTCATGATCAATCATGGGAGCACTCGGTTTTTGTTCAATGATTTCATCTTCCATTTTTCTGTACGTGCGGAGAGGAGAGTTTCTTAGAATGTCCATTATATGATCATTTTCTAAAAATTTCTCCTCAAAAATTATGGAAGGAGGCTGCTCATATGGTACATGCATGCGTATTTGATCTGAGTAGAGTTCAGTCCTTTGATCATGATTGGTCAGATTTTGATATTGTGGAGTCAGCATACAGGGTTTATGTGTGTCTAGGAGGTCAATCCAGTCCTCTGTATGAGTATCATGTCTAACAAGGGGTCTGTCGTGGTCAATCCAACGCTGATGATCATTAAGTGTGTGTCTTTCCATCTGGGTTTGGTTTCTCTGCGGTCATGAGACTTGAAGGGATTTTGATCTTGAAATGTTTTATTTGCGAGAAACTGAGAATAAAATGGTTCAATCCTAGATGGTAGGAGGTCATGTGTGGTCGGATGATTTGAGAAAGGATTTAATGAGGGGGCCGAAGTCATCTGCGGGTGAAAGTTTCCTGCAAATGTTGGAGGATTATTGAAAGAAGAGGATGTAGCTAGTTTGGGCCTAACCGAGATAGATTTATTTTCATAGTATAGCTCTGATGGATTTTTAGATAGATGTTCGGTCATTTTTAAAGGAGTTGAAAGAAATGATGGGTTGGATCTGAAATTTGGAAAAAGTTTCATGATGAGATTGAAATCAAGAGATGAGAGAGATGATTGTATGGGATAGAAATTTTATCAAATGTGCGGCTATTGATTTTCGATTATCGGTTCACGCACACCAATACAAACACAAATCAAACCCCGGGTTCACCAACTCACACAATGAAACCGTAAGAGTTCGGCTATTATCTTTTCAATTTTAGTTGGTAATAAGACAACCTTGGAAAATAATTAAGCGAGCTGTTAGGTGCCGAAATTTTCGTAATGACTGTCCCGAATTCTTACGACTAGTTGCACCTACTTTCAGCCAGTATGGGTGTAAGTACGGATCGTAGAACGGCTACCCGTGTTACTTGAAGACGGAGCCTTGCGTAGTGTCCTCTAAACGACCCACTCTGCTAAGGAAATCCAAACCATTTACCGGCTACCCGTAGATCCTCACTGAGAAGTAGCTAATCGTTTTTGGCAGAATCAGTAGTCAATATGAAAATCCGGATTTTGGCTCTAGCCTTAAGTGTCGTCTCTCGCTCACTCAGAAAAAATAAAAATAATCCAAGGTCGGGGTTGCTCTCACGCAAAAATTCTTGATTTTATGGGTTATGTTGAATATCGGTTATATTTAGCAGTCCCAATTTTAGTTAGGCGATCACTGAAGAATTTAAGTGAGCAAAAATACACGTCTACCGTCCAGTCCCAATTTCCTTTTAAAATTATGTGACAAAACAAGAGGGAGAAATTCGGGAAAAGCTAATGCACGTGAAAAACGATGATGTATGCTCAGTTAGAAGACTTACAGTGAATCCTCGCATTCTCCATGTGGGATGATAGACAGAAATTTAAAATTATTCAATATGAAATGCAAGCCGATGAAAAACCGCACCTAAGCAGAAAGTTCTATTAGCGGGAAAGAATTGAGTTAAATTTGGCTAAGTTGAACGATATATGTGCATCTCAATTAACAGTGCAGTGTGGCTTAATCCTACGAGCACAATCAAAAATTAAATTGCTCTGAGAGCCATATGTGCAGGTCTATCCTATTTGCCACTCAAGTCGGGCCCCACCCTCACCGGAGAGTGAAACAGGCCACGACACACCACAGAATAAAGTCAGAGGTCTTATTACACACAGAGAGTCCAAACGAACACCGCTGTAAATAAGCAATTAATTACAAAAATTTAAGTTCAGAAAAATAAATCCTAGACTCTACACTCTCTCACGACTCGACTCGATCTTAATTTTAATTGCAGCTTTTTGCGGAAGTTGGTGAAGCTGCGTCGGTTCTTGAAAAACCGCACCACGTACCTGGTACCTCGCAAGAAAAAATAAGAGAGAAAATGTAAGAGAGTGACTCAAAAATAATTAAAAAAATAATTAAAAATAAATGCTGAAAATAAATACAGGAAAATAAATGGAATTTACAATGAGAAATTCGGGGGTCAGACTACCCGAATGCGGAAAACCGAACAAAAATTTTTAAGACAAAAATCTAAGCCGTTTGCCTCCTCGACAACGGCACCATCTGACGAGTCCTTAATTGCAGCATTTAAAAATGTGTTTTTATCGTTCGGCTTAAAGATGATTAGTCGTGTGTCGTAGGCGGAAATCGGAATCGGTCAAGAAAATAACCACAAATAATACGTTCAATTTTTAATCGTGTGGTTTTATGTTTATTTTACTTGGGCAAGTCCCAAGGTCGATCACAAGGAGGCAAAGGAACAACCTAAAATTATGTCTATCAAAATTCGTGTTCGGTTTTCGAGGCGGTCTTTTTTTGAGAACTTTTAATGTAATAGAGGATGCAAGGTGCAAATTTGGCCTATTTTAGGGACTAAAATGAAAATTTTATTAACGATGTCCGAAAAATATGAAACTTGGCCACAATGTAAATTATGATGAAATTAGTGCACTGTAATTTTTTTGGAATTTTTGGATGCAATATGAATTTTTTTATGAATTTTTAAATGCAAACAAAATGATTTTCAATATTTAATTATAATAAATATTATACCTACTTATTTTCAAGAAATAAAATTATCTAAGATCATAAAACTATTGCAAAGATCATCTTCTCGTTGATTCCAGTGATTTGTCGATATTTCCGACACCCGTTGAGAGTTTTAGGAGGTCTTCAATTTATTAAAGAGGAAGGTGGACTAAAGCCTAATTGGTTTATGAATAGAGGCTATAAATCATCATCATGTACATAATGATTGTCTGCTTATGTCCATGTTGAGGTCAAAAGAAAGTGAGACACCAATCATATAGTTAATGCATTTGATGAGGGGAGGCCGCAGGGCATGATTTATAATTAGTTGGATTTCAATCTAAAGAAAGCATATATAGTTATTTACATATCAGTATCGTAGCATGTTTCGAGCAACTGCGATAATATCTGATGTTGTGATGTTCCGACGTGATCGGTCATGCTAAAATTGTTATCTAGTTTTTATTTAATTCATGTGAAGCTTCAAGATGTTGCCAACTATAGTTTTCGATCTTTATGTGAAAAGAAGGGAGGCAATCGTATAAGGACGTTGTTTTCAAACCTTGTTTTTTTCTTTCAATTGGCAAAAGCAAAAACTACATGACCCTCAGAAACCGAAATAAGCATATCTAGGACATCAGAGCACCATCATCTAAAAAAAACTCAACTCCAATCCATACCTCAAAGAGATATATAAAGAGAATTTGAAGTCTCTAAAGCTCAGGAATCGGTGGAGAAGAACTAGGGGTTGTTTTGCAAAAATCGCCAAGTCGGACGATTTACATAGTTTTTATTTTTGCTAGAAATCGGTTTTATAGATTTTGTATTTTCTCAATCTATGCGTAGAAATAAGCAAAAAGAACGTCATTCAATTAATCGCATTTTCAGCCGACTAATCCCACCTTGAGTAAACGACTGGGTTCACCAATTGATTATTCTCGAGAGACTAAGCTGATATTTTGGACTCGATTTTCAATCGATCAACATTTTTCTCCAGTCGTCTATTTTGATCTCCAGTCCACTAATATAAAGGACTAGTCAACTAAAGCCCGCACCGGAAAAAAAGGCTTACATTCTACTCATTTTATATCGGCTCGTATTACTTACATGTCAGCAATATCTTTGTTAAGTCGACTAACCCAAGAAGTGCAACGGAGTAGTCCTCACTCCAACTTTCATAGTTTTTTATCGTCGTGCTCACCAAAGTACTTTCAGTTGACTATTGTCCCAACCTAGTCGATTAATTTGATTCTCAATCGACCAGCTAACTTTTTCCATCTAGCTAATTCCGTGCATAATCTAATATTTTCTTCTATGCATTGCCTAAGGCACCTAACGGCTATTTTGACGTTTTAAAATAGGACCCTAATGACCATATGGCAGGATATACAACATAGAATACAATAATACTCATCTAAGTGGAGGACGGTGCTCGAATCTGTGTGCTTTTCAAGTTTTTAAAGCTCCATGCATTCTCAAGCATCATTCATCATTCTCGAGCCATTGTCTTGCTCGATGTTGTTCGCAATATTGTGAATTAAATATTATTGCTACTCATTTATCCTCAGCATATTGTAGGCAGATACGCGACGCGTGCGTTCGTTTCTCCATAGAGAAGAATTCTTCTCGGGGGTTTGTCCAGATGCGCGAGATCGTTAGCGGATGTGCTACCCTCGATTCAAGTGGCTCGAATAGTGGAAGAAAACTTCGTTGAGAAAGCGAAGGGGAAAGCCTAGAATGGGATTTTTACCCGATTTGTGCGATGTTGAAATCTACATGTGGATTGAGTGTTTCGGATTGAGATCCGGTTATCGTAATTAATAAAGTCGATTACCTTGTGAGTTCCTAATTTCCTACATATTTAGATTTGGATATCGTAAATGATTCATTACGGGATAATCATATCCAAGTGGACATGTATACATGAAGTTGATATGCAATTATATATAATGAAAACAATGCCTTTAATTTTTGGAAGCAAGCCATGCATTTCATTGGCATGACTGATGAATACTCATTCATCACTCTTTATTCTTATATTTTAGCTACAAAAACCTTTGCAAATGCATGTAGATAGTTGTAAATAGAAATAATTACCAAAAGCATGCATTGTGTAAAATTCTATAATTAGCATGTTTTTGTGCAAAAATAAAAGAATAAAGATTTAAAAGAAAAGGAGGGAAATATTTAGAATAAATATTGAGCAACCTAACCCAAGGGAGGGCTCAGCATGGGCCTGACCGCATAAAAGCCAAAGTAGAGGGAGATAGGGGCTCATGTGTGTAAATATTTATGTAAATAAATAAGAATATTTTCCTCACAAAAATAGCTTAAAATATGCTTGTAAATATTTATATATATTTCTAAATATAAAAACAAATGAAAAAGATAAAAATCAAAAAGGAAACAAAAACACCACTTGTATATAGTCATCATGTACATAGAACCTCCTTTTATATTTATTTAACCTTATAAATAAATAAAAATGATTTCCAAAATTCTTGTAAATATTCTATATTATATAGTTTAAATAAATAAAGTAAAAACAATTAAACAAAAACAAAATAAAAATAACAAAATTAAAAACACAAAAATATATTGTAAATACACCATGTATATAAATGTATATATGTATTTATTTCACATATGTATATAAATAATAAAAATAAAATAAAAATGTCTTTTTATTCCTCATTTTATAATATAAATAAATAAAATATAAAATGGGAATAAAATTGTATAAAAATAATAATTAAAAATCAAAAATTAAAAACCCTATATAGTGTATATATACCTATATATAGCTATATAATGTAGATACCTTATTTTTATTTCGAAAAATTAATTAAAAATCACTAAAAAAATAGAAAAAAAATAAAATAAAAATATTTCATGTTTTAACTTTTTGCTAAATCGACCCCTAGCTACCTTAATTTTCACTTCTAAGATCCAGCCACGTGGTCGATCCCTATTGGCCCTGGGGATGTTGACCGCCCGGTCAACTACCCCCCCCCAGGACCACTTCACACGGGTTTTTAGCGGGTAACCCATCTTCTCGGATTTTTAGCGCTTAAACCCGAATCACCCCCACTCAAACCCCGGGTCCGATTTGATCTCTTGATATACCCGAGACCCTCGCCGGAGCTCTTGCATCGGGATCCGCGCGCTTCCACACCCTACCCGCGCCTGTCTTCCCGGACTCTCCAGCATATAAAGCTTCAGCTCCGCCTCCTCATTGCTCATCTTTGTCCATTCGATTCCACCCCCTGTGAGCTCCGCCTCATTACTGTCTAACTTTAAAAACCCCAAAAAAATATTAAATAGTGTCTAAAATTACAAAAATTTGTCTACTGCTTGTTTTGTTGTGTTTGATTTTCTAGCCAATTTTGGCTATTTTTCATTACTGAAAACCACTAAAAATTGAAAAACACTTGAAAACTTATAAGATTCTAATAATTAAACCAAATAACCAAAAGTAATAAATTAGATGCCTAAATTTTCCTTGTTTTATTCTCTTTACAGGAAAATTACCTCCCAGCTAATTTGGGGCCTTTAGATATTTTATCTAGGCCCTTTTAGCTCGGCTGGACAGTACCTACTGTTTTAGTCACTTTTTGATTTTTAGAAAATTAAATAAATACCAGAAAAATCCAAAAAATTCACCAAAAACACTAAAAATTATAAAACACATAAAAATATTGTTGTTAGAATTTTTGGTTGATTTTTAGTGCTTTTAATAATTTGTTGAAGTGTATAGTTCCTTAGCTTTTATTATTTTCTTAATACATTAAAAATCCAAAAAAATTAAAAAGTAATTAAAAACCACCAAAAATATTTTCTTATTTTATTTTATTTCCTTTTCGACTACTTCGTAGGCCGCAAGGCCAACCCGTACTCCTTGTGTTCGACCCTGGTCGCTATACCAGGTTAAATTAATAGCAGGACCGCTATTTCGTATTTTGATTGATTTCATTTATTTGGTGGTCTATTTTTCTTGATCGACACGATCGAGTGACCGAGGTCGCGACGACCCTCGTAGAGATACCTGATTGCCTTAGTCGCTCGGTTTCTCGTGGCCATCAGAATGGCGCCGTTGCCGGGGAGCACGGCTTAGTAGTTTTTATTTTCTTTTCGTTTTTGTTTTTCGCGGCTCTTCGCGGCTCTTTCAGAGCTCGCGGCTCTTCGCGGCTTTTGTCTATATTTTATTTTTGTTTTATTTTGTTTTATTTTCTTTTCTTTTGTTTTTTTTTGTTTTATTTTGAGTGTTTATTTTATTTTGCATTTTTGCATATATACCCTCATTTTATTTCCATTTATTTTTCTTATCATTATTTGATTATTTTGGTCTGACCACTTGTCTCTGTTTTTTGCGAGGGCCCGAGGACCGCGGAGGCGACTTTCGAGGAGCTGACGCAACCGCAGGACTTGGAGGCGGCTCCCTTCTGTACGGAGCTGCAGGAGAGAGCGAGAGAGAGAGTTGAGTGGGAGAGGTTTTATTTTTCTTCTATTTGATTATTATTGTAATAATACAGGTACTCAGACTTGGACTCTTTGGATTAGCGGGTCTGTTTCGCCGAGCACCGGTGTGCTCGGGGGACCCTTAGGTGTTTTTCGCGGCTTTCTCGCGGTTTTGGTTTTGTTTTCTTTTTTACCGCCTTTTCCGGTGTTTACGCGGTTTTTATCGAGCCCCTAGACTTAGGATTTTCTGCTTGCTTGTGCCGTAATTAGTAGGGTCCCCACACCTAATTATCTGCCTGTTCCTATAGTGCGCTTAATTGGACCTACTAATAATCAATTAATAAAAATAACTGATTCATCTCCTTCGTAGCCTACGTGCCGCAGCCTGCCCCGTAAAGCACTTTCTCCTACCCCCGATTTGTCGGGCAGAGGAGGGGTGGGCCAAGACCGGACCCTTTGGCTTGGAGGTCGGTGACCAGTTAGACGGTTCTGCGAGTAGAATTGCTCATCTAGAACTCAGTTTTTATCGCTGCATCATTTAGGGTAGTTTATTTTCAGTCTTTAAATTCTGCACGGATCACTTGCATGTAGAGTGCTGGAGGAAAGGTACGCATTTCTATCTCAGCATGCATCATTGATTTCATCGCGCATCGGCTTTTTCGTCTTCTCCTCCCTGTTTTGGATTAAATAATCAGGAGAACCGAAAAATTCGTTAGGCCTTTGTTTTTATTGAAAAAAATTAAAAAGAAAAACAATAAAATTGGGACTGCTAAGACTATTGACCCTAAAAGACACTCATCATTAAAAATTTGTCTTGGGGAGAGCAACCCCCTCATTATTTGGTTTGCTTGCGTGAGAGAGTGACCCGCACCCTAGGTAGAGCCCTCCGGTGCTATTTCTAGCTGACTACCGACTCTTCCGTGCGGGCCAGTCGGTTGGAGTAGCATCGGGTATCCCAACAGGTCACGTAAGCGCTCTGATAGACTGATTGTTCACCTAATAAAAACTGACAAGATAATTTGACCGAGCCTTCACGGTCTTCAGCTCGTGTTGCGTTGGTGAACAGAGGGGTTTGCATTTTGATCATAGTTTTTCCAGATCTCATCCGCCCTACTCGACCAGATCACGATGATGGGTAGACGCTCTCTTAGGCAGCCTCTGGCTGCACCGCTTTCGGGCACGTCTACCCAATCATCTAGGTTGGCCCGTGAGAGCCGAGACCAGTTCTCCGAGCCCGAGTACGATTCCGCCCTGTTCCCCCTCGACCCCCTTTCTTTCAGTTCTGAGAGATATGAGCCAGAGGAGAGAATAGCAGATTTGACAGCACCTGAGTTTGGCTCATTTGATTTTGCAGACGTAATGGCCGGTAGTTCAGAGGATCGCTCCAGAGCAGAGCACATTATGATGGACCAGGGAGCGATCAACTCCACCCTGATCGCCTCGTTAGAGACAGTGCAGCAGCAGCTGAGGGATCAGGGAGCTTTCATGATTGAGATGAGGAGAGAGTTGGAGCGACTCAGAGCAGAGAGAGATCAGAGCGAGCCTGAGGACGGACCATATGCAGAGGCACGAGCCGCGGCAGCCGCAGCAGCAGCAGCAGCCGCCGCCGCCGCAGCGGCAGCCGCCGCGACAGGAGGACCACCGAGACCGATGCGGGAGTTGCATAATCCCAGATCTACACTGATGCATCATTGGGTGGTGGTGCCTGCTATCGTGGGGGACTTTAAGTTCCCCCCAAACACCCTGCAGATGCTTCCCCGTTTTCACGGACTTGCCACCGAGGAGCCCCATCTCCACCTCCAGGAGTTCTTGATGATCTGCAGTACTGTCCACGACTGCCATGTGGACCAGGATACGATTCGGATGATGGCCTTCCCCTTCTCCCTAGCAGACAGAGCAGCCACCTGGCTGAAACATTTGGGGAAGTTTGTTTACACCTAGGAGCAGCTCCGCACCGAGTACTTGAACAAGTACTATCCACTCGGGCGGACCAATGCAGCGAGGGCCCTGATCAGCAACTTCTCCATGCTCCCCAACGAGCAATTCCATGAAGCATGGGAGAGGTTCCGTGAGCTCACAGACCGATGCCCGCACCATGATATCTCAAAGCTGAACCTGGTGCAGAGCTTCTTCAGCGGGCTGACACCAGAGCTCCAGGGCTTGGTGAACGCTTCTTGTGGCGGGTCCTATTTCGCCAAGGATCACGACCAGGTCTGGGCCATCTACGAGGAGATGGCCGAAAACTATATAGTGATGTCCCAGACCCGGTTGTATACACAGGGCAGACCCCAGCAGCAGCCAGGACCCGTACAGTACCCGAGGATAGCACGGGTCGATGCCGGTCCATCCAGTTCATCCGCAGTTGCAGCAGCACAGGCAGAGTCGTCCGCTGCGGATATGGGTATCATCAGCGAGAAGTTGGACCGCATGGAGCTGATCGAGAAGAAGCAGTGCCAGGGCATCACTCAGATGGAGCAGATGGCACAGACTCTGAGCGACATGAAGACCCATCTCATGTGTCTCCAGGAGGCACAGACGGCTTCCCAGCCCCGTCTTCAGTCGCGAGGCGATACCAGCGGCAGCAGCAGCTCGTCCCAGCGCTCCAGCTCCTTTCAGCAGCCTAGACAGGTTCACCTTGTACAGGCGGAGCCGTACCAGCAGCAACAGCCCTCTTACCAGTCCCCACTATCTCCAGACTTGCAGATGGTGGTATATCAGCCGGATCAGCCTCTGGCCGTACTCCCGCCAGCCCAGTTCGATGCAGAGCCGTTGATGGATGTCAACGGGATTTGGTATGACCGGCCCCAGCTTGGGATCCGACGAGACCATCCCGGATTCAGGTGGGGGAGTGGAGGTACCCAGCCCCAGCAGCAGTCATCCGGTCAGGGAGGGCAGTATAGCCAGCAGAGGGATCACCAGCAGCAGCAGCCCCCAGCCTACCAGCCACACCAGCAGTCGTCCTTCGTTCCTCATCCCTATCAGCAGCAGGGACAGTCTTGGAGACGTGAGCAGCAGGCTCACCAGCCACACCAGCAGCAGCATCCTTCCTCCTACCCCTCTCAGCAGCAGCAGCACCAGTTCCAGCAGCCTCATTACCAGAGAGGCTACCCGTCGGGCTCCCATGAGAGCTTCGCCTTGGACGACGTAGCCCGCCTCCTCATGGACCAGCAGGCTACCTTTAGATGGGATATGGACGAGTTCCGCCAGGAGATGCGAGACCTGATGAGAGGGAAGGCCGCCATCCCTGCACAGATAGAGCCGAATACGAATAGCCTGAAGAGGAAATCTGAGCAGGTAGCTTACACTGAGCACACCACTCCTAGTGATCCATTTGTTGATAGATCTTCGGATCTGTTTGATGCTGATTTTGTTGCACTTAGGAGCGGTAGGACACCAGCAGGCGGTGGCACCTCATCTGAGCTACACCACGAGGACTCTTCCGGGGCGCCAGATCGGGAGGAGGAGAGCGGTACTGAGGCCGCACACGATGATGATGGTGGTACTGATGCCACCAAGGGTGCTGATTCCACCGGCGGTACTGAGGCCGCCGCTTCACCAGTTCGAGGAGGTGGTACTGATGCCACCAGAGTAGCCGAGCCAGCACGCGGTACTGAGGCCGCGAGACATCTAGCGGAGCCAGCCCGTGGTGGTACTGAGGCCACCGGTGTTCATTTTGAGAGAGATGTTGTTTTTCCTTCTGTTGATGTGTCTCAGAACACTGTTGTGAATAAAGGAAAAGGTTTAGTTTCTTCTGGTCCCACTGTGGTGATTGATGTATGTGCGATCCGATCGTCGAGCCGTCTAGACCTCTTCCTAGTCCTTCATCTGAGGAGGACCCTGTGATCCCCTTCCCCAGAGCCCTTCAGATGGGGAAGGGGAAGAAAAGAGAAAAAGACCCAAAAAAGAGAGAGCAGGAGGAGTTCAGCCAGAGCATGATCGACAGATTTCACATACAGCTGACCCTTCAGGAGGCTTTGCAGCACATCCCCCTTCTTCAGCGATCTTTGAGAGATAGGACTACCGTCAAGAGAAGGAGGAGGAACCATCATTCAGAGATACATGTGCTGACGAAAGCCACGTGCTTCGCGATCTAGAACCGTCTGCCGGCCAAGAGGCCAGATTCAGGAGCCCCGTATGTCAGATGTCAGATTAGTGAGAAGAGGTTCGACCGGACTCTATTGGATAGCGGGTCGTCTATCAACCTCCTTCCGGCAGCCCTTCTCGACCGCTTCGAGTTGGGCACTCTTAGACAGAGCAGGACAGTCCTTTAGTTTGCTGATCGATCTGTCAAGAGGCCGAAGGGGTTGTTGCGAGATGTTATCGTCACTATTCAGGGCCTGCAATTCCCCGTGGACTTCGTAGTGTTGGACATGGAGATCCCTGATTCAGTGGCCGAGACCCCCATCATCCTCGGTCGTCCGTTCTTGGCCACAGCCAAGGCGGTGACTGATCATGATAGCGGGAAGGTATACTTTCGCGTCGAGGGCGAGAGTGTACAAATAGAGACGGTCGAGGACTACAGAGCCAGAGAGAGAGCATGCTCAGAGACCAGCACAGATACAGAGCAGCTGACAGATGTCGGGCTAGACATCCACTAGGACTGTGATTTTGTGATCATAGATGATGAGGCAGCATGGGCAGACCCTTCAGCACAGGCCATCCTCTCATTTCCAGACACCGCTGATGCAGAGATGACAGCAGAGGAGAGCTTGGAGAGCACAGCCCTGGTCCAGGATACTACAGAGGCAGCAGAGCCGGTTCTCGACCGCGACACGGTTTCTAGTGATGGTGGTACTGAGGCCACCTTGTGTGACGGTGGTATTGATGCCACCTTGTTTGATGCAGATCCTTCGGATTCAGAGTCTGATTGGGCAGATTGTGATGACCAGATGCCAGACCTGAGTCCACCTGAGCCTACAGATGAGGAGGAGGTAGAGGCAGAGCAGATCAGAGACAGCACAGTTGAGCAGCCTCCTCCAGATCCAGTTTGCGAGAGCTCGTATTCTTTCTCCCAGGCAGATTTGGCTGATTTAGCAGCATTCACGCACCTTCTTCCGAGGCCGGATTTGCCAGCACCCAGCTGTCCAGAGCTGAAGCCGCTCCCTACTTCGTTGAAGTATCGGTTCCTTGCGGGCGAACCTGAGATGTACCCAGTCATCATCTCCGCCGATCTGACTGGAGAGCAGGAATCCCGTTTAATGGGGGTTCTTGAAAAGAACCGCAAGGCAATCGGATGGAGCGTAGCAGATCTCCATGGGATTAGTCCAGCAGTGTGCTCCCACCATATCTATCTCGAGGAAGGGCGAAGCCGTCGCGTGAGTTCCAGCGGCGACTGAACCCCAACCTGAGAGAGGTTGTGATGAAGGAAATATCAAAATGGCGGAGTGCAGATTTCATTTATCCCATTTCCGACTCCAAGTGGGTCAGCCCCTTGCATGTGGTGCCCAAGAAGACGGGCATCACGACTGTGACCAGTGAGTCGGGAGAGGAGATTGCTACACGAGTACCCACCTCTTGGAGGGTCTGTGTTGACTACAGGAGACTCAACCATGCCACCAAGAAGGACCATTTCCCCATGCCTTTTATTGACCAGATCATTGAGAGACTGGCAGGGAAGAGCCATTATTGCTTCCTGGATGGGTACTCGGGCTACAACCAGGTGGCCATCGCTCCTGAGGATCAGGAGAAGACCACCTTTACCTGTCCCTTCGGTACATATGCCTTTCGACGCATGCCATTTGGGCTATGCAATGCCCCTGCGACTTTTCAGAGGTGCATGCTGTCGATCTTTTCGTACATGGTAGGGGAGTGTTTGGAGGTCTTCATGGACGATTTCTCGGTCTATGGTGACGGATTCGACTCATGTCTTGACTGCCTAGACCGAGTACTCCAGCGATGTATTGAGTACCATTTGGTTCTATCTTGGGAAAAGAGTCACTTCATGGTGACTCAAGGGACGGTGCTTGGCCATATCATCTCCAACAGGGGCATGGAGGTTGATCCGGCCAAGGTTGATGTCATTAGAAAACTCGCACCGCCGTCCAATTTGAGGCAGCTACGGTCATTCCTGGGGCATGTTGGTTTTTATCGGAGATTTATTCAGGATTTCAGCAGGATTGCCCGGCCATTGACTGACCTCTTGACGAAAGATATCGAGTTCCTTGTCGATGACAAGTGTCTTTCATCCTTTGCGACTCTCCAGCAGTGTGTGATTGAGGCTCCTGTCCTCCAGCCGCCTGATTGGTCTCTCTCATTTGAGATCATGACGGATGCCTCCGATTTTGCCGTGGGGGCCGTGCTGGGACAGAGGAGGGATGGAGTCCCGTTTGCTATCCACTACGCTAGCCGCACATTGGATTCCGCGCAGCGGAATTACACGGTCACAGAGAAGGAGATGCTAGCCGTAGTGTTCGCCCTAGATAAGTTTCGATCTTATATCATTGGATCTAGAGTGACCTTGTACACAGATCACACCGCCATCAGGTACCTCATGGCAAAGAAGGATGACAAGGCCAGACTTACTAGATGGATCCTTCTACTCCAGGAGTTCGACATTGAGATCAAGGATAAGCCTGGAGTCAAGAATGTGGTGGCGGATCACCTCTCCCGTATAGAGCAGCCTGAGGAGTCTGAGCAGATAGATCCCATTTGTGAGACCTTCCCAGATGAGGCGATCCTTGCTATCGCCTCACTCCCGTGGTATGCCGATATTGTGAACTTTGTCGTTGTTGGGAAAGTCCCACAAGATTGGCCCAGGCAGAGGCTTGAGACCTTCCTTGCGAAGGCCAAGTCCTACCACTGGGAAGATCCCATCCTTTACCACGAAGGAGGGGATAGCGTCTGGCGTCGGTGTATTCCTCAGGAGGAACACCATAGCGTCCTCACTTACTGCCACAAGCTTGAGGCAGGAGGACATCATTCTGGGAGGAGAACGGCACAGAAAGTGCTCCAATCCGGCTTGTGGTGGCCTACCCTCTTCAAGGACTCTGATGAGTTCGTGAAGAGGTGTACTGACTGTCAGAGGATGGGCACTTGTGGACAGCGTGATATGATGCCGATGCAGCCCATTCACTTCTGTGAGGTTTTTGACGCATGGGGCATCGATTTCATGGGTCCATTCCCTAAGAGTTAGGGATTTGAGTACATTCTGTTGGCCGTAGATTATGTTAGTCGTTGGGTTGAAGCTATCCCCGCCCGAGCCGCTGATGCAAGGACAGTTTGCAGATTTTTGAGGAAGCACATCATCACACGGTTCGGGGTTCCACGAGTTCTGATTTCTGATGGGGGTCTCATTTCATCAACGACCAGGTGAAGGCCCTTGCTAGCGAGTTCGGTATAGACCATCGTGTTGCTACACCTTACCATCCACAGACGAATGGTCTAGCCGAGGTGTCGAATAGGGAGATCAAGACTATACTGCAGAAAGTCGTCCGCCCTGACCGAAAGGATTGGTCACAGCTCTTGGACTCGGTCTTGTGGGCATATAGGACGTATTTCAAGACACCATTGGGCACATCTCCCTTTCGCCTCGTATATGGCAAGCCGTGCCATTTGCATGTTGAGTTGAGGCACAGGTCACTATGGGCAGCTACTGACATTCTGATGGATCCAGATGGTGTAGGAGACCAGAGGAGGGCAGAGTTAGCAGCCTTGGAGGAGCTTAGAGATACAGCTTTCTCAAACAGCCTACAGTATAAGGAGAGAGTGAAGAAGTGGCATGATTCTCATATCAGCCACAAACATTTTGAGATTGGACAGAAAGTATGGTTGTTTGATGCGAGGCTACGTTTATTTCCAGGGAAGCTACAAAGCAAGTGGAAGGGACCCTACTTGGTCAGGAAGGTACGTGACAACGGAAGCATTGACATATCTGAGTTGTCTTATGAGAGCACCTTTCGAGTGAACGGCCAGCGGCTCAAGCCATTTCTAGATCATGAGCCGCGGGTCGCTGATCTTGCCCCTATTCATTTTGCGTGATATGTGGTTTTTGACTCACATCTAATGCATCTCACGCCTGAGTTTCACTGATCTTCCGCCTTGTATAGATCCATATGTCCATATCATTACATTCTTTAGTCCCACATCCCTTTCTTCATCTTGTGATTATGCTATACTTAGGGTGTACTTTACCCTAAGTATAGGGGGGATATGAGACCTTCGGGTATTTCTTTTGTTTCTGTCTACCCCTGTTTTGCTGCCTATACTTAGGGATATTTCACCCTAAGTATAGGGGGGGTAGACCCTGTACATTCTCCACTCGATTTTTCCCTTAGTATACAGCCTGCTATACTTAGGATTACTTGATCCTAAGTATAGGGGGAAGACCCGAGACCCTCTTGACTTTATATTTTCATTTATCCGTCTTTGTATATAGCCTTCCTTTTCACTTCCCTATACCTAGCACGAGTTATGTCTTCTTCATCACTCTTGACTCTGAGGACATCGTTCGAGCTAAGTATAGGGGGGGTGTGTATATATTTCATATATACTCTAGCCATAACTCGTACTTTGTGTGAGTGTGTTAATAAATAAAATGGCTAAAAATCACAAAAATTAAAAATTTTTCATTTGCACGTAAATAGCTAGTGTACAAATTATTTTTGTAAAAATGATTTCAAAAGTCTTTTGTGTAAAGTTTGTGTAAATATTTTCTTATCAAAATTATGTATATGGTACAAAATTTTTCCAAAATGTTTTGAAAATCAAAAGTTTGCAAAAATCGTGTGTAAATTTGTGTAAATATCTTTTTGCAAAAACTTGCACTTCATGCATCATCTATTCATGATTTCAAAACATTTTTCAAAAATTTTGCATGTTTGTAAACTTTATGTAAATAGCATCTTTTTGTACATATGTATATAGTTTTCCTGGATGATAGTTGACATTTAAACTAGCCTGGAATCAAATTGAGAAATGGAGCTTGATTAAGATCTTAATCCACCTAATTTCTAAGAGGAATCTTATAGGGCTTAGGTTTAAGGCTTTTCAGGTCCATGGTGACTTAATTCGTTGAGTCCACTATGATTACATGTCATCTCAATGAGCCTAAGTAGAGCACTTAACAACAACATATGACTCATATAGATTATGGCTTTACTTGGACACCAGCACTATGCACCGAGCTCTCTACGGATGAGGTGGTGAGGAGGCGGTCTTCCTTGACTTGGGGTAGCATATGAGGGTAGTACTTCTAGGCGGAACCTCTCTTCTTCTTTTAGTGAAGGAAGTGCGTCTCAACTTGATCTGGTTGCCATGAGGTTTAACGACGGGAGTTGTGGGTTGCAATAAAGCTTCAAAAGAGGGACAGTCTACTGGCTCAAGAGGAAAAACTCCTTGTATATATGCTGCACATGTATATGTTGTATAGATGCACTTGAAAAAAAATGTGCAAAAAGAAAATAACTCCAAAAAAGTGGTGGGTCTGAGAGAAAATGATAATCCCACTGGAGTAGGTATATAGAGTGCAATAAGCAAAGCTTGGTTTCATGATCCACCTAATGTAGCTTGCAGCAGGGAGACTTGGCTACACTGGTCTAGCTCCCGAGGGTACTTGGCTACACTGGCCTTGACCCATTCTCTTCTTCCTCCTCTTCTTGAGCCGGTTGAACTTGAACTTATAAGGGAATACCCCGCTCCTCGAGGAAAGAGTGGCCAGATTGAGGACATAGAGTTACCTTGTTGGGGAGGGTTGTCAAGTTGCCATTTCTGAGGTGGAGAGCTTAAACCTCACATTCACAGGACAAGAAAAGATTCATGGTCTTCAGGGTTTGTGATTGATGACTTGTTCTGATCTGGAGCATTGAGGAGTCTTGGTTATAGAATAGTGGAACTTAGAGGCTGTTGAGTTTTAGACTTAAGTCCAAATAAGGTTCTGACACATTAATAATCCAAAGATCTGATCGAGCTCCATACCTTAATTTAATGAAGGCAAGTTTAATAATCAGCCTTGATCCATGTACACTCTTTTTCTTTTTCTTTATTTCTTTTTCACTTCTTTTTCAAAATAAGTGTTTGCTAAGGGACTAGCAAAGTTAAGTATAGGGGGGTGATGAATACTCATTCATCACTCTTCATTCTTATATTTTAGATACAAAAACCTTTGCAAATGCATGTATATAGTTGTAAATAGAAATAACTACCAAAAGCATGCGTTGTGTAAAATTCTATAATTAGCATGTTTTTGTGCAAAAATAAAAGAATAAAGATTTAAAAGAAAAAGAGGGAAATATTTAGAATAAATATTGAGCAACCTAACCCAAGGGAGGGCTCGGCATGGGCCTGACCGCATCAAAGCCAAAGTAGAGGGAGATAGGGGCTCATGTGTGTAAATATTTATGTAAATAAATAAAAATATTTTCCTCACAAAAATAGCTTAAAATATGCTTGTAAATATTTGTATATATTTCTAAATATAAAAACAAAAGAAAAAGATAAAAATCAAAAAGGAAACAAAAACATCACTTGTATATAGTCATCATGTACATAGAACCTCCTTTTATATTTATTTAACCTTATAAATAAATAAAAATGATTTCCAAAATTCTTGTAAATATTCTATATTATATAGTGTAAAAAAAATAAAGTAAAAACAATTAAAACAAAAACAAAATAAAAATAACAAAATTAAAAACACAAAAATATATTGTAAATACACCATGTATATAAATGTATATATGTATTTATTTCACATATGTATATAAATAATAAAAATAAAATAAAAATGTCTTTTTATTCCTCATTTTATAATATAAATAAATAAAATATAAAATGGCAATAAAATTGTATAAAAATAATAATTAAAAATCAAAAATTAAAAACCCTATATAGTGTACATATACCTATATATAGCTATATAATGTAGATACCTTATTTTTATTTCGAAAAATTAATTAAAAATCACTAAAAAATAGAAAAAAATAAAATAAAAATATTTCATGTTTTAACTTTTTGCTAAATCGACCCCTAGCTACCTTAATTTTCACTTCTAAGATCCAGCCACGTGGTCGATCCCTATTGGCCCTGGGGATGTTGACCGCCCGGTCAACTACCCCCCCCCCAGGACCACTTCACACGGGTTTTTAGCAGGTAACCCATCTTCTCGGATTTTTAGCGCTTAAACTCGAATCACCCCCACTCAAACCCCGGGTCCGATTTGATCTTGATATACCCGAGACCCTCGCCGGAGCTCCTGCATCGGGATCCGCGCGCTTCCACGCCCTACCCGCGCCTGTCTTCCCGGACTCTCCAGCATATAAAGCTTCAGCTCCGCCTCCTCATTGCTCATCTTTGGCCATTCGATTCCACCCTGTGAGCTCCAGCGTGCTCGTGAGAGTGACAGCTCGCGTCCTGTGCTGTTGAAACGAGGAGAGGGAGCGTGACCACTGATCCGGCGAAGCTTCGCCGCCTTGCTCCGCCACCAGCTGGAGCTCGAGCCTCGAGGAAGACGCTCCTCGAGGCGAAGACCCAGAGCATCCTTAGCTCATCCCCAGTCTCATCAGCCACCCAGGTAGTCCCTTAGTTCGTTCTTTTCCTTTAATTTCTAGTTACCCCCAAATCGTCGCTCCGCCGTGTTACGTCGATTCTGACCACTCCATAGCACCATCCGACCATCGGGCTTCACCATAGCCATCGCCTCCTTCCCGTGCACCTTCTCCATATCCCCATCCAACCCAGCTCGCACAGGAGCTGGGATTCGAGCTCCACCGTCCCCCCTTCGCCGGAGCTCGCCCACATCGCCTCATCGTTCACCGTCACCCCGCCTAACCGGGTCGAGGCAGTTTGCCCTCGACCCGCGAGCCTCCTGGACTGTTTTGCAGGTTCAAAGAGGGCCATCTGAGGTCCTTCGACATCGAGCCAGGAGGCGCACTCCGCTGACCTCGCCGGAGTTCCTTAGAGCTCGGCCGGGTCATCGGAGACTCCCATCAGACGCGGAGGCCCACGCCAGACCTTTTCCGATCACCAGCGCCCCGCGAGGAGGTCAGGAGCGCACGCACGAGGCCGGCGAACGTCGCCGGTGAACTGTTCTTCCTCGACCTTCAGCCGCCGTCCGATCAGCCCTCCCGCTCCAGTTCTTATCTGGACCGTCCGTTCCCGGAGCCGCCTTCACCGTTAGATCTGAGGAGGACCGATCCCAGCCGCCCGATGCACGAGGGTTAGCCGCAGAGAGCCACCACCGTTTGATCCTCCACATGGCGGCACCCCCGTCATCGGATTCGCCCGAGTAGCGAAGCTTTGGAGCGCCCCCTGATCCAAACCGTCCGCAGCACCACGTGGCGTCCATCCAGCGGCCCGCATTAATAAAGGGTAATTTACCCTTAGGCCCCCTTTGTTATTTTATTTCGCATTTATTCATGTAAATACCTAGTGTAGTTGTTTAGTTTTTGGGATATTTGCATAGAGGACCTCGTACTTTATTTTCCTTGCATTTATGCCCCTGTGTGTGGTCTGACACGTGCGTCGACACGTGAGTTTTTGGCTTATTTGCATATCATGCCCCTGTAGTTCTGATTGTTAATGATTGAATGAAAGTTTGTGTTTATTTGCATTTATACCCCTGTGCGTGAAATATTTGAGCATGTGCGTGATTTTTTGGGTTATTTGCAGACAAGCCCCTGGGCTTTTGGTACCTGTTACCAAATAGCCCTCGAGACTTATTTTCATTACATTTGGGTCCCTGAGTGCCCCAGGCACGCGCGTAGCACGTGTTTTGCTGGGTTAATTGCACCAGACCCCCCAGACTTCCGGGTATTTGCACTTTGGTCCCTGTGCACTGTGCCCCCTCTTTATTTTTGAATAAAATAGCAAATTACCTCCAAATCCAACAAAAATTGGACACATGGATCCTGCTATAGTGTAAAATATTCGAGGATTTTTTAGGACATTTTTGTTTTAATTTGATATTTTTAAAAAATCAAAAACCTCCATTTTCGTTACTGTCTAACTTTAAAAACCCCAAAAAAATATTAAATAGTGTCTAAAAATTACAAAAAAATTGTCTACTGCTTGTTTTGTTGTGTTTGATTTTCTAGCCAATTTTGGCTATTTTTCATTACTGAAAACCACTAAAAATTGAAAAACACTTGAAAACTTATAAAAATTCTAATAATTAAACCAAAAATCAAAAAGTAATAAATTAGGTGCCCAAATTTTCCTTGTTTTATTCTCTTTACAGGAAAATTACCTCGCAGCTAATTTGGGGCCTTTAGATATTTTATCTAGGCCCTTTTAGCTCGGCCGGACAGTACCTACTGTTTTAGTGACTTTTTGATTTTTAGAAAATTAAATAAATATCAGAAAAATCCCAAAAATTCACACCAAAAACAATAAAAATTATAAAACACATAAAAATATTTTTGTTAGAATTTTTGGTTGATTTTTAGTGCTTTTAATAATTTGTTGAAATGTATAGTTCCTTAGCTTTTATTATTTTCTTAATACATTAAAAATCCAAAAAAATTATAAAATAATTAAAAACCACCAAAAATATTTTCTTATTTTATTTTATTTCCTTTTCGACTACTTCGTAGGCCGCAAGGCCAACCCGTGCTCCTTGTGTTCGACCCTGGTCGCTATACCAGGTTAAATTAATAGCAGGACCGCTATTTCGTATTTTGATTGATTTCATTTATTTGGTGGTCTATTTTTCTTGATCGACACGATCGAGTGACCGAGGTCGCGACGACCCTCGTAGAGATACCTGATTGCCTTAGTCGCTTGGTTTTTCGTGTCAATCAATGACACGTTAAATTTAATTTCTCGTATGCATATGGTGCCATTTAATTTCTAGTATTCTTTGATGCATTTTTAATATGAAAATAATTGTCCATCGAAAGACTCCAGTACATTTGGAACAAGCCATTACGCCTGATAACTATGCTATTTAAGGGTGTAATCTCACTTGGAGGCGAGCTCGTTCTCACGTTAATAAATTTGCATAGTATTTTCTTCTCAAAGTGTAGTGTACAATCTCGCATGGACCACTATACTTAGGATCTTGAGATATTCTTTTACCATCTATATATGTCGTTGGACTATCCACCCATCTTTATTGTTGATTCGAGGTTGCTAATGTTTAAGTTCTAACGTATGCAACTTCCGCGATAAGAAGTTGATCTTTGCCACCAAAATAGCGATTGTACTTGGGAGCAAGCATGCTAAAAGATAACACAAACTTCATCGTCCGTATATACTTCATAATGTGTGCTTGGGACATTATTCTTAAAAATCCGTGATATTAATTTACCATCCTTATGGTGGGTGCACTGTGTCCTTACCTGGGATTTGTTGGTAACGATTACTGTGTTTGTAGTCTCATTTACGAGCTTTCGTGGCAAATATATAGATCATTGCGGAATGTTCTTCCATCTAAATGAATGGCATTTTCATGCTGGATATAAATTTCCTCTTGAACGATATCAAGGGCTTGGATTCCCGGAAATGAACATGGTGAGTTTCAACTGAGCGAATCGATTTTAAAAGTTAATATTTGAATGGAAAATCATTCTCAAGGGTAACTATGGAATTGGGAAGCTAATATGGAGGTATACGACCCAAGCACCATTCCTCGGAAGTGCCTTGTGCACCATTAACTGTTGAGGCTTGGCTCGTGGTTGTGCTACTAAATTGGGCATCATTTTTTCCTTGGTTAAGGTCACGAGCCCTTGGTCTTGTCTTCATAAAGTCATGAGTGTCGAGAATAAATTTTCGGTGATATGCACAACCTATGCAATATAAAATTATCCATTGCAGGCGTGCAGCAGGTCCATGATGGAAACCACGATTCTAGCTAAATTAAGTATCAAGTTGTTTCCACGTTGATTTCTCTTCGAGTGTTGCACCACCAATTCTAGCGGGGGAATTTGTAATCTACTCTTCTTTCAAAACGTGAATGCCACCATTGAGAGATCGTAGATCCAAAGATCAAACCATTATTAGCTTGTCATCGTTGATCTCCACGATAAAGAGGAACATGCCACCTCCAAGGTATATAAATACATCACACCTCTTTTCTAGTAGGAGGCAAGTATTTCTTTACTTCTTATTCTCTTGTTTCCTTTTGTTGAAAAGATGGGGAGAAGTCTAAGAGCTTGGGTATTGCCTTAATCTTCTTGCTTTTCGTGAGCACCACTTCAGCAGCGCGAGTGTTAACAACATACGCATCAGGAGGAGGTGGTGGAGGAGGTGGTGGTGGAGGTGGAGGTGGAGCTACTGGAGGTGGATCTGGGTTTGGATCGGGCTCTGGTTATGGATCCGGATTCGGAAAGGGTGGAGGAGGAGGTGGTGGTGGTGGTGGTGGTGTAGGCGGGGGAGGTGGCGGTGGTTCTGGAAATGGTACAGGAGCCGGATTGGGATACGGCTCTGGGTATGGCTCTGGTTCTGGATACGGTTTCGGAAAGGGAAGGGGTGGAGTAGGAGGTGGTGGAGGGGGTGGTGGTGGAGGCGGGGGTGCGGCTTCTGGAAATGGTTCCGGATCTGGCTATGGTTTTGGAAAGGGTAGCGGTTTTGGTGGAGCTAAAGGCGGTGGGGGTGGGGGTGGTGGAGGTGGTGGTGGTGGTGGTGGAGGTGGTGGAGGTGGCGGTCATGGATCCGGGTATGGATCGGGTTCTGGTGGAGGATTCGGTGGTGGGAAGGGTGTAGGTGGAGGCGGAGGTGGTGGCGGTGGAGGTGGAGGTGGTGGTGCGGGCGCGGGAAGTGGCTCAGGGCATGGCTCTGGTTCTGGATACGGTTTTGGGAAGGGAAGAGGTGGCGGAGGAGGTGGTGGAGGGGGTGGTGGTGGAGGCGGGGGTGCAGCTTCTGGAGATGGTTCTGGATCTGGTTTCGGATTTGGAAAGGGAAGTGGTTTTGGTGGAGCTAAAGGAGGTGGGGGTGGAGGTGGTGGTGGAGGATGAGGTGGTGGCGGTGGCATAGGTGGTGGTCAGGGATCCGGGTATGGAGCTGGTTCGGGTGGAGGATTCGGCGGTGGTAAGGGCGTCGGTGGTGGCGGTGGAGGAGGTGGTGGAGGCAGGTCTAGTGGCTTGGGTCAAGGATCAGGATCTGGATTTGGCTCAGGAGCTGGGTACGGTAGGCGGAGGTGGCAGAGGAGGCGGCGGTGGTGGTGGTGGTAGAAGCTCGACTGCCGGAAATGGTTCGGGCTCTAGATATGGATCTGGATCTGGTTTTGGATATGGTCACACGAACTAGATGACTCGTGCCTAATCGTCATCTTTGTGAGAACGTAAAGAAGTCGTTCTTCCGTTAATAATAGTGGTCATAAATCTCACTTGTTTCTACTAATTTTATGTATATCAGAATAAAGATATGGAAGAATCGATTTTATGTAATAAATTAGAGTTACGCATTGGATAGAAATGAGTACTTACAAATCTTCACTCGTAATGCATAATCGTGGTCGGCATGTCATTCTTCACAATTCGAGGTGCTCATTTACCACCCTCATCTTGGGTTTGTGTGTTGTGTCTCAACTATTACTTATTATGGTCTCGTGGCTAAAAATTCCTGTGAATATATCCATTGTGGATGACTCAAGTCTATCACCTTATTTTTTTCCTATCAATACAACCCAAATTGTGCATGATCAAGATATACTCAGACGATGGATTAGAATTACGGATTGTGATTCTCAATCATTGGCAAAGACCATGGGTTGAATGCTTCCGATCATTTTATCGTAAATTTAATGTCTTGCAAACTCTTGAATCCCTCCCATATTGGTTAAGTGATCGATGTTGTGTGATGAACCCCATTCATCACTCTTTATTCCTTTATTTTAGCTAGAAACCTTAGCCAAATACCTGGTAAATATGTGTAAATATCATAAGTTGTCAAAACACATGCACCATGTAAATATGCATAATTAGCATGTTTTTGTGTAAAATAAAGGAATAACGAAACACAAGAAAAGCGGGAAATATTTAGAATAAATATTGAGTGACCTAATCTCAAGGGAGGGCTCAACATGGGCCTGACCGCTAAAGTAACCAAGTAGAGAGAGATAGGGTGGCTCAATACATTGTACATAACCCTATGTATATAAATAATTTTATTTTCCTCAGAATAAAAATAAAAATAAAAAGTGTTTCTCATACCTTATACATATTTATAAAAATAAAAAATAAAAATCATAAAAATCAAAATAAAAAGAAAAATAATAAAATTAATTTTCCACCTTGTATATATACCATGTACATATGTATATAAACCTATTTATTTAACTCATGTAAATATATCATAAAAAATAAAATAAAAATACCTTTTTATTCCAAATTTTATGTTGTAAATAAATAAAATATAAAATTGGAATAATTGTACAAAAATGAACAAGTAAAAATAAAAATCAAAAATCCATTTGTAAATATACATATATATAATAATAATATAATGTAAATACGTTATTTATTTTTCAGAAAAATAAATAAAAATCACAAAAAATAATTTGAAAAGTAATAAACATTTTTCATGTTTAAACTTTTCGAAATAAGGTAATTTTCTATTTTTTATTGAATTTCCAAATATTTAATAGTTGGCGGCTTATAATTGGTCCACGGGGGATGTTGACCCCCGGTCAACTCCCCCCCTTGGACCACACGACCCGGATCCCTGCGCCCCGACCCGATTTCTCAGATTTTTTGCGAGCTGATCCGATCGCCATTTCCTAAAACCCCAGGCTCCATTTACATATCCCTCATCCGAGACCCTCGTCCGAGGATGATTCTAGGGATACGTGCACCATAGCACCATGCCCGACTCCTTCTTGTCGGACCCTCACTCGTATAAAGTCCCATCTCTGGCCGACATTTCACTCTATCTTTGGCCTCTGTCTTCCATCCCAGGACCTCCATTGTCTTCCCTAGAGTGACAGCTACCCGAGGAGAGTGTCGCAGCGAGGAAAAGGTGGCCCCGGCCACTGATCCGGCGACTTGCGCCATCGTGCTCTGCCACCGAGCGAGCCCAGCCTCTGGCCCCGATGAGCCATCGAGGCGACGACCCCAGTAGCTTCCTTAGCCCCAGCCCAGTCGATTGCATCCATCAGGTACCTCCGATACCCCTTAGGCTCGCTGAATTTCCATTTTCGCCTAAATCGTGTCGCCGGCCTCATCAGCCGATTCATGCCGATCCAACCATCCATCTGCTCATCTGACCATCGATTCACATCCACGAGACCTCTACCCACCTTCTACGCCCCTCCGATCACCTTGGTTCGCCCCGGAACCAAGAAGTGGGCCTCCATCGCCGTCGCCTCGCTGGAGGCCTCCGCTCCGCCTCACCTGACCATCCCCTTCGCACGTAACCGGGTCGAGGCACTTTGCCCTCAACCCAGCATTCTTCCTGTGCAGGCAGCGTCGAAGAAGGACCCCATCTGGGGGTCCAACAGTCGAAGAACAGGAGCTCCGCGATGCCTTCGTCGCCGGATCTCTCCAGAGCTCCTCCGCTTCATCAGAGCATCCTAAAAGCTGCGGACCATCGTGATCGATCTATTCCACATCAGAGCAGCCTCATCGGAGCCCTCCACCGTATGCATTGGGCCGGCGAACTTCGCTGGCGAGGTGTTCTTGGAGGAGCTCCAGATACCGTAGATCCAGCCCCCTCGAGCCAGATCAGATCGTGACCATCCATTCGCGAGAGCTGACGACCGTCGGATCGAGCCAGGACTTCATCTGAGGCGTTGATCAAGTTGAAGGGGTTGCCACCTTCAACCACCATCAGATCCTACACGTGGCACACCGTCGACCGTGGATCATTAATAAGAGGGTAATTTGCACTTATGCCCTCCTCCTTTTGTTTTTTTGTCGTTTAGTCTTGTAAATATTAGTTTACGTTGTTTTTATTTTGGAACAATTGCAGTTAGGACCCTAGGTTTATTTTATTTGCATTATAGTCCTTGTTTATGTGAGCCACGTGCATCGACACGTGAGGTTAGGGTTATTTACATTTTTAGTCCTGTATTTCTTGAGTGTTATTGATTGCATCTTTTTAAATAGAAATTGCACTTATGCCCTTCTGTGTCTGAACCACGTGTTGCACGTGTGTGATTGTGGGATTTTTTCATAAGGGCCCCTGGACTGTTTATATTTGTTACTGATTGGCCCTGAAAATATGTTTCTTTGCACTTAGGTCCTCATTTGTTGTGTGTCTTGTTTTCATTGAATAAAATATCAAATCAAATCCAAATTAGGTGAAATATGGACATGTGGCTCTTGCCACTGTGTAAAAATTCTCTAAATTTTTAGGACATTTTTTAGGCTTTTTACTATTTTTAAAAATCAAAAACACGTATTTTTGTTACTGTTTGAAAAAGAAAATCAAAAAAATAAAAAATTTTCTCTAAAAATTCTAAAAGAATTAAGGATTGTAAGTTTAGTTGTTTTCTAGCTTCTATCTAATTTTTGGCCTATTTAGATGTGTAAAACCCATAAAAATTGAAAAATCCTAAAAATTTTATAAAAATCATTAAAAAAATCTGAAAAAAATCAAAAAAATGCAAACTCTTTTTCTGTAGCTTGATTTTGTTTATATTTCTCATAAAAAAATTGTCTCCAGATTTTTATAAACCAATTATCTATTTTTAATGGTCTTTCAAGTCTGGATGCACATTGACCCCTTGTTTTCCTTCTTTTTGATTTTTAGAAAATCGTATAAAATTAGATAATTCTGAAAAATTCTCCAAAAATACTAAAAATATAAAAAAACACAAAAATAATTTTATTTGAATTTTCTGTGGATTTTTAGTGTTTAAATAAATTGTTGAATTTGCTTATTTATACCTTTTCTTATTTTTCCTCATAATTAAAAATATAAAAGAATTAATCCACCAAAAAGATTTTTGTTTATTTTGTTTTCTTTTTAGACTACTTCATAGGTCATCTCGGCCATCTCGTGCTCCTTGAGTCCGACCCTGATCGCTATACCAGGTTAATAAACTAGCGAGGACCACTTTTGCGTTTTATTGTTTTATCTTCTGCTTTGGCGGTCTTATATTTTTCTTGATTGACCGAGTCTCTCTATTCGGGTCGTGACGACACTGAACACTTTTACCTTGGCTCGATATTGAGAGTCTTGATTTCTCGATCATCAGAATGGCGCCGTTGCCGGGGAGCACGGCTTAGTAGTCTTTTTCGATTTTTTTGCGGCTTTCTTTTTCACGGCTTTTTCTAGATATTTGTAGATATATTTTCTCTGCTTTATTTACATATTTTTCTAGACTGACACACTTATGTTTCTGTTTCTTGCGAGGGGCCTGAGGACCGAGGTGGCTTTTTCGGAAGCCGAAGCAACCGCGGGATTCGGAGGCGGCTCTCTTCTTTACGGAGCCGCAGGAGAGCGCGAGGAGGAGAGCCGAAGTGCAGGAGCCGCGGAATAGCCACAAAATAACCATAGAATAGCCGTAGATTAGCGTAGTTTACTTCTTACAGAATTATTAATTTGTAATAATACACGGACAGACACTTGGACACTTAGGTGATATCAGGGTCTGTTTCGCCGAGCACCGGTGTGCTCGAGGGACCTCACCGCGGTTTCTGCCGGTTTTTGTTTTCTGACCGCTTATTTACTGCTTATTTGATTTTCGCGGTTTTGGCCTTAGCTTAGGATTTTTGCTGATTGAGCCGTAATAATTAGGATCCAAACACTTAATTAATTGTCTGCACCTATTAGCTCGTAGTTTGGACCTAAATAAAATTAATAAAGAAAAGGCTAACTTGGTCACTTGAGGGGTCCCGAGCCGCTAGAGGTCGTATACAGTGCTGGCAGGACCCGTTGTGGCGGGTAGCGATCAGCATCCGAGACCGCACACCAACCCCTCCTGTTGACCAATTAGTCATCGGTTCTTTGCATATAGAAATTGCTTTGTTTAAGGTCGATTCTCGTGCATCATATAGGTAGTTTATATTCTGTCTTTATTTTATGTGCGGATCATTTTGCATGTAGACTGCTGGAGTCAGGTACGCATCTCTTACTCTGCATGCATCATTGATTTCTCACGCATCAGCTTTTTCGTCTTCTCCCCCCGGTTTTTGGACTTAAAATAATCAAGAGAACCGAAAAATTCGTTAGGCGTTGTTTGACCTGAAAAATAACTAAAAACAAAAATTATAAAATTGGGACTGCTAAACACACTTGACCCTAAAAGACACCTCACTTAAAAAATCTGTCTTGGGGAGAGCAACCCCTCATTGTCTGGTTTGGATGCGCGAGAGAGTGACCCGCACACTAGGCTAAAGCCATATCCGAGCCCCGATCAGACTACCGGCCTTTTATACGGGACAGTCTGGTAGATGGATTGGATTCCTATCAGGTCACGTAACCGCTCTGATATCCTGACATGATCACCTAAATAAAATCGACAAGATAATTGACCGAGCTCTTACGGTCTTCAGCTCAGCGTGGAGTAGGTGAACCCGGAGTTTGTTTGCTCATCTTGTTTGTTTTCCAGATCTCATCCGCCCGACTCGCCAGATCAAGATGAAGGGCAGGAGGTCTCTTAGGAAGCCTATGGTTGCACCGCTTTTCAGCACTCCAGCCCACTCAACTAGGTTGGTTCGTGAGAGTCCAGACCCTCTCTCCGAACCCGAGTTTGATTCCGCCCTGTTTTCCCTTGACCACCCTTCTTCTATTCCTGAGTTCCCAGTGCCAGATGCGAGACAGCAGACAGTTGATATTTTGGCACCTGAGTTTGGGTCTTTTACCTTTGCAAAGACCATGGCCAGCAGCGAGGAGCGCACCGATGGTCCGAGGCCAGAGACGACCACATACGTTCTGGACCAGGGTGCGATCAACACCACCATGTTAGCTTCCCTAGAGACCATGCAGCGACAGATACGTGATCAGGGATCTTTCATGGTACAGATGAGGAGAGAGATGGAGAGACTGAGAGCAGTAGCAGACCAGCCGCAAGCCGACGGATGGAGAGGCCCAGATCAGCCAGACCAGCCGGCAGCAGCAGCAGTAGAGCCGAGACCGATGCGGGAGTTGCACAACCCCAGATCGACACTGACACACCGGTGGGTGGTTCTTCCGGCTATCGTGGGGGACTTCAAGTTCCCCCCGAACACACTTCAGCTACTCCCCCGCTTCCACGGACTCGCCACTGAGGAGCCCCATCTTCATCTCCAGGAGTTCGAGATGATCTGCGGTACAGTCCACGATTGTCAGGTGGACGAGGACACCATCAGGATGATTGCTTTTCCTTTCTCCCTGGCAGACAGAGCAGCCAGCTGGCTGAAGCACTTAGGGAGATTCGTATACACCTGGGAGCAGCTCCGCACCGAGTACTTGAACAAGTACTATCTGCTCGGGCGGACCAATGCAGCGAGGGCCCTGATCAGCAACTTCTCCATGCTCCCCAACGAGCAATTCCATGAGGCATGGGAGAGGTTCCGTGAGCTCACCGACAGATGCCCGCACCATGACATCATGAAGCCGAACCTAGTTCAGAGCTTCTTCTGTGGGTTGACACCAGAGCTACAAGGCCTAGTGAACGCTTCTTGTGGTGGTTCCTACTTCGCCAAGGATGGGGCTCAGGTCTGGGCCATCTACGAGGAGATGGTCGAGAACTACACAGTGATGTCCCAGACCCGACTCCACACTCAGGGATGCCCCCAGCTACAGTCCGTGCAGTACCAGAGGACAGCACGGGTCGATGACGGTCCTTCCACTTCGTCCGCGGCAACCGTACAGGCCGAGTCCACAGCTGCAGATATGGGCATCATCAGCGAGAAGCTGGACCGGATCGAACTGATAAAGAAGAAGCAGTGCTAGGGCATATCTCAGATGGATCAGATGGTACAGACGCTGAGTGACCTGAAGACACAGCTCATGTGTCTCCAGGAGGCACAAACGGCTTCTCTGCCTCATCTTCAGGCACGAGGAGATCCGAGCAGCAGTGGTAGCTCGTCCCAGCGCTCCAGTCAGCCTAGATAGGTTCACCTTGTACAGGCGGAGACGTACCAGTAGCCACAGCCATACTACCAGTCACCACCATCCCCAGACACTCAGATGGTGGTCTACCAGCCGAATCACCCCATGGCAGTTCTCCCGCCACCCTCCTACGAGCCAGAGCCGTTGATGGATGTCAACGGGATTTGGTACGATCGCCCCCAGTCCGGTATCCGGCGAGACCATCCCAGATTCCGTTGGTCGGCCAGAGGCACCAGTTCCCAGCAGCAGCCTCCAGTTCAGGGTTGCCAGTACAGCCATCAGCGAGAGCAGCACCAGCAGCCCCAGCCCCCAATTCACCACCAGCAGCAGTCACCCCAGCACCACCAGCAGTATGGTCCTCATCCCTATCAGTAGGGATAGACTTGGAGGCGAGAGCAGCCTCAACAGTATCATCCACAGCAGTACCCCTCTCACCTGCACCAGTAGCAGCAGCCTCACTACCAGCGAGGCCACCCGTCAGGTTCTCATGGGCCAGCCTATGAGAACCCCGCCTTAGACGACCTAGCCCGCCTCATGACAGAGCAGCAGGCTACCTTTAGACGGGACATGGATGAGTTCCGCCAGGAGATGCGGGATATTGTGAGAGGGAAGGTGAAAAGCGAGATTGTGAGAGCCGCTAAATAGTGGTCTGACAAATCAGACTCACTGTCACTGATGCGACTACTCAAGCCCTCCTGTTCGTCAATAATTAACCCACACAATCAATCAATCAAGAGCAAGGATTAAAATTTATTATTCCCTACTAAAAATGTACAATGGCAAGCAAGTAGGGGTCGAACACAGGAAACAAAGGTGCAGAGTATAGACAAAAGTCAAAACCTAGGTCTAATAGACTACTTAGCCAATCTAATTTTTTTGTGGGTTTTAAAATATATTTTTTTATATTTAATTTTTTTTAATTTTGTATTTTGATTTTTAGTTTTCATATTTTTATATTTTATATTTTATATTTTTCTATTTTCTTTTTCAATATTGGAATATATAAGCTATATAATAAAAGAGGTGATAAAATATTTATAAAATTATTTAAAAATAGTCAAAAATTCAGAAATAAAATCTTTTTGGTATTTTTATAATTCTTTACTATTTTTGTGATTTTTGGGTGTTTTGCAGAATGTTTTTGGTATTTTTAAATAACAAAATAAAGGAAAATAGGGAATTAGCTATTGGCTGGGGGTAAAATGAGAATTAAAAATATCAAACAGCCACAAAATTTTTCCAAACTATTTTTAAAATGAAGATAATAAAATAAGGAACTTACAGAACTTGAGTTTCTATTTTTCTGATTTTTCTATGATTTTATCTATTTTGTTGAAGTTTTGTGTATTTTCGAATTTTTAAGGTTTTTCTTTTGCAATTTTTAGTGATTTTTGAAGTGACAATAAAATAGAGTAAAATACACCATAGGTAATTTTTTTGGAATTTTTAGAGGTATTTTAATATTTTTTGGGTATTTTCTAAACTAGATAGTACTGAAATAGCATGTTTTTTATTTTTAATAAATATAAAAATGCAATAAAATCAAAAACTAAAAATATGGCGTTAAAGTACAAGTACACAGGAGCTTAATTTATTTTTTATGGAATTTTTGGCACTTAAATGATGCGTGAAATAAATAGACCAAACATACAAAAATCCTAAGCCTGGTAGGGATATAAATGCAATTCAAGAAACATCCAGGGGTTTCCGTGCAAATTTCACTAGAAAACACACGCGAAGCACGTGATTTCTCGCTCACATGGGCACGCTTGCAAATACTAAAAATCGGTAGGGCAAAAGTGCAATTAATCCAAAATATATTTAAACAACTACGCACAAGGGTGTAACTGCAAATAGATAAAAGTTTGGGATCAAAACTGCAAAATGTCCAAAATCACGTGGCCCAGTCACGTGAGGTGACGTAGCCGAGGACTAAAGTGCAAATAAAATAAGTTCGGGGACCTAAGTGCAATTATTACAAAAACTTTTAAACTGCAGATGAAGGTTTTAGGTCTAAAATTTAAATACAAAAACTCTTGGGTTTAAAGTGCAAAATACCCAAGATGTGGATTGTGCGGCCGAGGGAGCTTCACTTGACACGTGGCGTACATCGGTCGGCCCGTACCCCTTTGTCGTGGGCCGCTGGGATTAAATCGTGAATGGATGATCGGACGGCGGGGGGCACTTGAAGATCTGACGGCTCCTGTACGCCTGGAGGGGGCTCCTGATCCAACGGTGGGGAGAGGTTCACGAAGAACACTCCCCCCGGCGAGCTTTGGCTGGCGAATACAGCTGACACAAGGCCTCTCCGGCCCTAGGATCAAGGGCAAAACGATCCTGGGGTCCGTCCGCGTCGATGGAGCTCCTCAGCCGAAGCCGAGGTGACCGGAGGTGCTCGGACGAGGGAGGTCGCCTGGAGGTGCTTCCCTGAACCTTCGAGGCTCGATTGGGCCTTCTTTTGACTTCGTTCATGCAGGATTAGACGCACTGCAAAAAGGGGATGCTCGGAGTGCTCTCCGATGGTGCGGTGAGGGTGAATCGTGGCTCGGGCGTGGAGCTGCGGCGAGCGGCGGAGAGGGGAGCTCGATCGCTCGATCTGGGCGAGATCGAGGTGGATGGAAGGGTGGCGCGTGATGACGGAGCGAAGGGGAAGAGGATGGAGGCGACAGGTGGTCGGGATGCTGCATGGAATGACCCGAAACGACGGGCGGAGCTCAGCTCCGCCGTTGGTTCGATTGAGGATTCACGGCGATCAACGCAAGGAAAATCTAAACTGCTACTATGCTAACCTATGCTAAGCTAGGGCTACAAGAAAAAGAAAAGAGAAGGGGGTGAGCCTCACCAGAGACGTCGGGATGGAGGTCGTGGCGGAGCTCCGGCGAGGGTTGGATCTGCTTCGATTCGACACCAGATGACGCGAACCCAGGCTCGATTCGCCTCCTGCTGTCACCAGGAACGCGATGGGCTAGGGGTTTTCGGGTGATTTTGGCGGAAGAAGGATCAAAGGTCAAAGGGGGGAGACGGGTTTGGTTTTGAACTGTGGTCGGGGCGTGAAGTTCATGGAGGGTGTCAGCTCGATGCGGTGCTCCACAGCCCAAGGAATCACTTGGGCGTGATTCACCATTGTTCGAGGAAGAGATGACATGAAGATGCCATCACCAAAGGGTGATCGAGGCATCCTCGAAAAATGGAAGAAACCGGGGTCAAAACCAACTTCTGACAAGGTTCAGACCTCGGTCAGAGAGTTGACCGAGGTCAACCAATGGAGCTCTCTGGTTGGTCCACGTGGACCAACCAGAAAATTCCTTGGCAAAAAAACTTATAAAATCAATTTAAAATAGCTAATGAATTAATTAAATTTTAATTATTAAATAAAAAGTATTTGTAATTTTATGAAGTATTTTATGGTGATTTTTATTTATTTTTATGAGATATATTTTTACAAGTTGCTTTTTACACCCTATATAGGTATATTACCTATATATTTTATTCTTTTATTTTTATTTTGTGTGTTTTAATTTTTTTTTTATTTCTTATTTTATATAATTATAAAATACTTTTACACACATAAATATATTTTTATTTTATTTTATTGATATGTTTTGTATACTAAATAAAATCTCAGTAGGTATTGTATAGGTATGTATATAGATATAATACATGTATATTATATATATATTTATTTATTTTGAGTTTTATTTGGGTCTTTATTCCTGTTTTAATGTACATAATTATTATAAATAATATTTACAAAATTATAAAAATAAAAATACAAAAATAATGAATAAAGAATAGATTGAATATTTTAATCAGTATAGTTGTACAATGAGGGTCCAAAACTCAACTTTCAAACCGTAGCTCCGCCAAATGCGAAACCACCGCCATTAAATAGCTTATTTTATTCTATATACAATTAAAGGTGAGTTTGCTGCATTTGGAGTTTTCATCTGTGAGATACGGGTCTGGGAAGTTGGGATTCTGGATTTTTATTCAGACCATAACTTTTATCTGTATATTATTTTTGAGTGAAATCAATTTTGAATTTTTCTTTATAAAATTATCTACAACTTTCATGTACAAAGTTTCTTTATTTGATGTATAAAAAGTGGAACCAAAAATAGGTCTCAAAATGAATAAATAATTAATGAAATACAAGGGTATTTTTACTGTATTTTGGCCCTTATCTCCCCCTACTTTATTCCTTGTCGACCTATTCATCAAGATGCCTAGGTCTCGGGGTTTCGGGTCATAAAATATTTACAATATTTTATTCTTTTTCTTTTCTTTTCTTTATTCTGTAATTTTGGTATTAAAAACAGTATTTTATACACTTTTTACATACATATGCATGAATGCTAAATTGCTCTATTTAATGCTATTTCCAGGCATTTGCTAGGGTTTTTGATGCCAAAATGATAGAATAAGGATGATGAAATGTGGATTCATCATCCCCCTATACTTTACCTTTGCTAGTCCCTAGCAAACACTTATGCAATAAGTGCAAAAACAAAAAGAAAGAAAAGAAAAAGAAGAACTTGGATTTTATTTGGTTATCAAACTTGTCTTCACAAAATCAAAGTTTGGAGCTTAAGTCAGACCTTTATAATTTTAGTGCGGGCGGAACCTTAGCGAGAATCGAATTTGAAATCCAACAGTCCCTGAGAATCCCAAAACTCTGCTCAAGTCTCCTCAATAGCCAGGTCAGAAATATCTCAATTCATAAGCAAACCCTTACGACTATGAGTCTGACTCGTACAGTGTAAGTGATGGTGCTCCCCAACTGAAATGGCAAAGAAACTGACTTCTCCAGTACGACAACCCAATGATTCCCCAATCCAATAACTCCATCCTCGAGGAGCGGGGTATTCCCTTCTAAGTTCAAGTGGCAACCAGCTCAAGAGGAGGGGTGAAGAGAAGAATGGACGGTAGCCAGTGTAGCTACCTATCCTGGGATGCAAGACCAGTGTAGTCAAGTCATCCAGCTGCAGGCTCACATATTTGACTTTGGAACTCAAGCTTGCTTATTGACTTAACATATTTGTACATACTTTGCAGGCTTTTTATTTTTGTACATGCCTGAACTCTTTTTTTCTTTTTTTTTGAATACTATTCACAGCAGCATTTACATAAGGAGTTTTTTCCTCTTGAGCCAGTAGACTATCCCTCTTTTGAAGCTTTATTGCAACCCACAGCCTCATGTCTTTAGACTTCCTAATCACTGGACGGGTTGGGGTGCACTTCCCTCCCTAGAGGAGGACAAGTGTTTCCACTTGTGTGCGTCTCATACCGGCAAATCCAATCCCCTCACCACTCCAACTGAGTTGAGCCATGTGAAAGGTGCAGGTATCCAAGTTAGGGTCATTATCAACAAGATTCGTGTGTGTGCTCCGAAATACTCTACTTAGGCAGTCAAGAATCCATTGAACCAAGTCTCGTGATCCTCAAAGAATTAAGTCAACTAGACCTGAAGTACCTCAAACCCAGTTCTTATAAGGTTCCTGTTATTAGGTAGATTTTAAGGTCCAATCAAGCTCCAATCTCCGGATTTTACTTAGACTTGTTCAACTATCAAACTCAATCCAAAAAATGCTCATGTTATGCAATGCTATGCAGAAAATATTTTTGTGATGCAATTTTCAAGGATTTTGAACTTTTTATGGATTTTTGAAAAGATGATGATGATGCATATGCATTTTTGTATTTTTCAAAAAGATTTTTCAGATGTTTTTGATTTTTAATTTTGCAAATGTTTTTGGGATTTTTGAAAACAAAAAGTTTTTGGCTAAAAGTTAGGTGAAAACTGTGTACACGGGAGTGCTTCTTATATCTACAAGAAGTGGATTTTAAGAATTTACAGGGTAAGTGATCACTTTTATAAGTATATAGTGGATTTTTGGTGTGATGTATATATTCCTCAAACTTATTTGACACAAGATTTTCAAAGAATTTTCGAAAACTATAGTCCAAAATAGTTTTCACAAACATTTTACAAACATGTACACACATTTGAAAATCATTTTGCAAAGGTTTTCAAAACAGTATATATAGATTTTTCAAAATATTTTTGCAACCATTTTTCAAACCACTTGCAAATCATTTTTCAAACATTTTATTTCACACAAAGAAAATAAATTTTACAAACCACACATTTTACACAGGTTGAAAACATGTAACAAAATATTTTCAAAATAGTTTTCAATAAATGTTCACAAGGATTTTCAAACTATTTTTCAAACATTTTGCAAAAAACATTTTCACCTGATTTATTAATCAGTAAATACACAAAAGAATTTGAGGAACATAACACCTTTTTATTAAAGATTTTTAATGAATTTTAATGAATGAGTATCTATATTATTAGGAAGATACGAAAGTACGAGTTATGGCTAAAGTATATACATAGTATATACGACCCCACTATACTTAGCTTGAGCTATGTCCTCATAGATCGGAGAAAAAAGAGAAGACATAACTTGTACTAAGTATAGGCAAGTCTAAAGAATAAATAACTAATGAATGAACCAATAAGAAGTTGACCGTCCCCCCTATACTTAGGATCAAATAATCCTAAGTATAGCAGACTGTACACAAAGCAGGGAGGGTCAAGGGTGGGAATGAACAGATCGTACTCAGATTGTCTCCCCCTATACTTAGGGTAAAATATCTCTAAGTATAGACAAGAAGAGGAGACAATGGAGGGGATCGAAAAGAATAGAAGAAACTCAGGGTGTACACCCCCCTATACTTAGGACAAAGTACGTCCTAAGTATAGAAGATTGTCTACAAGAGGCGACACTTTTTGGATAGATACAGAAGATAGGAAAGGAAAAGAAGAAAAGAAGAAAAGAGATGAAATTGGGTATGAACAACTCGGGATGCGCATCCCCCCTATACTTAGGATAGAGTACATCCTAAGTGTAGCAATAATGAAAGGGATGGCATCATGTCGGTAGAAGAGGATAAAAGAAATTGAAAAGAAGAAAAGAAGAAAAGAAGAAAAATCATTCAAAAATGTTTTGTTGTGCTTCGCCTTCCTCTGCCTCTTTGGAGATATTCAGCTCATCCTCATAGATTACTTGAATTGAGTCAACGACAGCCATGAATGTATCATGTTCAAGGTATGGCTTCAGAAGCTGTCCATTGACTACAATTGGTTGTGCGTCAGCTGACAGATTGGATATCAATACGCTTCCGTTGTCACGCACCTGCCTAACCATAAATGGCCCAGTCCATTTACTCTTCAATTTGCCTGGAAAGATATTTAATTTCGCATCGAACAGCCACACCTTCTGACCTGGATCAAAGGACTTGCGACGGATATGCTTGTCATGCCATGTTTTGACCTTCTCCTTGTACATCAGGCTGTTGTCATATGCATAATCTCTGAATTCCAGTAATCTATTCAGATCCAGTTTTCTGTTCTTTCCTGCTTGCTTGGAGTCCAAATTACAGATGTTAATGGCCCATAAGGATTTGTGAATTAGTTCGACGGGCAAATGGCATGGCTTGCCATATACAAGGCGGTAGGGAGACATTCCCAAGGGTGACTTGTACGTTGTTCTATATGCCCAAAGAACGGAATCAAGTAGCTGACAAGCTTCTGTAAAATTGTCTTGATCTCCCTGTTTGAACATTCAGCTAAGCCATTGGACTGTGGGTGGTAGGGTGACGCAACACGATGTTCAATGCAGAATTCTTGGGTCAACTTCTTCACCTCTCTGTTTATGAAATGACTACCCCCGTCAGATATGAGAATCTTGGGAATCCCGAACCATGCTATGATGTGATCTCTCAAGAATCGACAGACAGTCCTACTGTCGGCGGTTCTGGCGGGAATAGCCTCCACCCATCGACTTACATAATCGACAGCAAGCAGAATGTATTCATAACCCTGGCTGTTGGGAAACGGGCCCATAAAGTCGATGCCCCATGAGTCAAAGACGTCTGAGATCTGAATGTATTTCAGCGGCATCGTGTCTCTCATTCCTATGGTTCCGCCCATCTTCTGGCAGTCAGTGCAGCATTTGACATACTCATCTGCATCTTTGAATAATGAAGGCCATCAGAGGCCACTTTGAAGAACTTTTGCTGCTGTTCGTTTGCCTGAATGATGTCCTCCAGAATCTTGGTCGTGACATAAAGAGAGGACACTTGGAACTTCCTCCTGAGGAATGCACCTTCTCCAGATACAATCTGCTCCCTCACGAAACAAATACGGGTCTTCCCACTGGTAGAAATGGATTTTAGACAAGAATCTGTCTATTTTCAATTTAGGCCAGCCCTGTGGGATTTTCTTGGCCACCAGGTAGTTCACGATGTCCGCATACTAAGGAAGTGAGGTGACAGACAGAATTGCCTCATCTGGAAAGGTCTCTGTGATCGGCTGCAGGTTCAGCTCAGGAGATTCTGGTTCAGGAAGCCTTGACAGATGATCGGCCACTACATTCTTTACCCCAGGTTTATCTTTGATTTCTAAGTCAAATTCCTGGAGGAGAAGGATCCATCGAATGAGACGTGGTTTGGCGTCCTTCTTCTGCTGTAAGTACCGAATGGCCGAATGATCAGTGTAAATGACTACTTTAGACCCAAGGAGGTAGGATCTGAACTTTTCCAAGGCAAAGACTACCGCTAGCAGCTCCTTTTCAGTGACAGTGTAGTTTCTCTGGGCTTCGTCGAGCGTTCGGCTAGCGTAGTGAATCGCAAATGGTACATTATCTGTCCTCTGTCCCAGTACAGCTCCGATGGCATAATCTGACGCGTCGGTCATGATCTCGAAAAGTTGAGTACAAATCGGTGGCTGTAAGACAGGGGCCTGCGTGATGAGTTCTTTCAACTGATTAAAGGCAAGGAGCACACGGTTATCTACAATGAATTCATTGTCCTTGCCAAGCAACTCAGTCAATGGTCTGGCCAGTTTACTGAAATCTTTGATGAACCGTCGGTAAAAACCGACATGGCCTAAGAATGACCGCACTTGCTTGATATTGTAGGTAGCTCAAGTTTGGAAATCACATCCACCTTGGCTGGGTCAACCTCCATACCACGTTTAGAAACAACGTGACCCAGCACAATTCCTTCGGTCACCATGAAGTTGCTCTTTTCCCATGAGAGCACAAGATTGACTTCGCAGCACCTCCGTAAGACTCGGTCTAAATAGTTCAGACATTGGTCAAATGAGTCACCGTAGACCAAGAAATCGTCCATGAAGACCTCAAGAAAGTTGCCCACCATATCGGCAAAAACCGCAAGCATACACCTCTGAAATGTGGCTGGGGCGTTGCAAAGTCCGAACGGCATCCGTCTGAAGGCATATGTACCAAAAGGATAGGTGAACGTGGTCTTCTCTTGATCTTCAGGAGCAATAGCAACTTGATTGTACCCAGAGTAGCCATCCAAGAAGCAGAAATATTCCTTCGCGGCCAATCTCTCCAAGATCTGGTCGATGAAGGGTAGAGGAAAGTGATCCTTCTTGGTAGCGAGATTAAGTCTTCTGTAGTCCACGCACACTCGCCAAGAAGTGGGTACTCTGGTTGCGATCCCCTCTCCTTTGTCATTCTTCACAATGGTGATCCCTGATTTCTTGGGCACCACATGCAGAGGGCTTATCCATTTGCTGTCGGAGATGGGATAGATAAATCCCGCATCACACCACTTCTGGATCTCTTTCATAACGACCTCCCACAGATTAGGATTTAATCTTCTCTGAAGTTCTCGAGAGGGCATGCAATCTTCTTCCAGAAAGATGCGGTGCGAGCATAATGACGGATTGATCCCATGGAGGTCGGATGTTCGCCAGCCTATCGCCTTGCGGTTGCGTTCAAGAACCTCCATCAGACGGGATTCTTGGTCTTCGGTCAGATGTGCATTGATGATGACCGGGAACATGTTTGGTTCTCCTGCAAGGAAGGCATACTTCATGTTGGAGGGCAAGGGTTTTAGCTTTGGCGGGGTCTGAGCTGCTTCAGAGGTGACCTCAGCTATTAGTGTAGGTGGTGATTCTTTCAACTGTTCGGTGTCCACTATAATCTGCTCTACTTCTTCTCTCAGATCTTGACAAAATGTCTCGATAATTTCCTCCTCATCAAAAGATTCTTCAGACTTTAGCTCTTGGTTTTGAAGGCACATCACCCCCACGGCGGTCTCTTGCAGCACATCAGCAAGTTCCTCATCCTGATTGATAAGGGGAAATTTGACTGTGGTCTCCACTTCCTCCTCGGGGCAGAGGAGTTCATGGATTTTGTTGTCATCCAGAAATAAGTTGGTATCTTGAATTTCTGTTAGAAAGTCGCAGTCGTCAGCATACTCAATCACCCTTGCACATGATGTAGATGTCTGTTCGGCCGGTGTTCCCTCAGACAGGGTCTCTACTCTGATTATTTCATTGCCAGCGCCAAAAGTGATTTCTCCCGTCCCATAATTCACTACTGCGTTTGATGTCCGTAGAAATGGTCTTCTAAGTATGATTGGGGTAAGGAGCAATGGAGAGGGGACGTCCATATCTAAGACCACAAAATCGGCCGGGAATGACTTTCCCTGAACCGTGACGATCACGTCCTCCAACAGGCCCCTAGGCCACTTGACTGATTTGTCTGCGAACTGCAGAATCATCTTTGTAGGCTTGAGCAGTCCTAGCCTGAACTCCGTGAGTAGCAAAGCTGGCATCAAATTGACAGAAGACCCGCTGTCGAGAAGTGTTCGTTCAACCTTCTGATTGAACATCTGACAACGTACAAGAGGTGCTCCCATATCTGGCTTTTTATCCGGGAGGTTGCTGATGGCGTTAACGGTGGCCGTTGTGAGAATATGATTTTCGGACTTGCCATCCTTGCTTCTGGAGTTGTGGGGATGCGGCCTGCGCTTGGTCGTGCATGCCTCTTTTAATCCTTTCTTCATAGCTGGCATGTACTCAAGAGCTTTCATTAATGGCATATTCAACATCAAATTCTGGATGATTTCTATGATGGCAGGATCAGAAAAAACATTTTTCAAATTTTTCATTTTTTTGTGTTTTTTCATTGCTTCAGGAAAAGGAATATTTACAAAATCTTCATCAATTTCATTCAAAAGAGTGTCCATATTGTTGTGTACAGGGAGATGGCAAAAAGGAATTGATTCATCTACAATTTTTGGACCAAAAATGACAGGCTCAGCTTCTGGTGCTGGCGTTGGGCTCGCTGCAGGTGCAGTGCTCCTCCTGTCAGGAAGTGGCTGTAAGGCAGGTGCAGGCGTCTCCAATGCTGGCCAATCTCCACCGAGGTTGCTGCTATCTTTTTGTGTTTTATCATTTTCTTCATTTTTTTGTGATTTTTTGAATGCTGGTGCTGCACCCAAAATGCTGCTTGGCCTTGGTGTTGGCTGGACTGACGATTCCCCGTCAGATGTAAGATGCTTTCCCTTCGCCGTCGCCGATGGCTGGAGTGTCCTACCGCTCCTGAGAGTAACAGCATTAGATAAAAAACAATTTAATTCACCTGATTCAGGTTGGACACTACCGGTTACCTGCTCCTTGCGTCGGAAGTTGTTCGGGTTGGCTTCGACCTGGTCTGGTATGACGGTCTTGGCTGCCGTCAGGTCGTCGATCTTCTGGGTCATCTCAGCCATGTTCTTCATTAACTGCTCTAAACGGGCCAGGGCCGGATTAACCGGCACAATCTCAGAGGAGTCCCCCTGCTGGAGTCTAGAATGCTGATATGGCGGCTGAGATTGCGACTTATAACCTTGAGAGAATTGGTGAGGAGGAGGGTTGGAGGAATATTGTGCATTCTGTTGATTGTATTGAGCAGCCGGTTGCTGATGGTATCCCTGTCCGCGGTATCCGAACTGTTGAGGACCGTGCTGGTAATTCTGCCTCTAGGTGTTTCCGTGAGATGGAGGCTGGTACTAGTAGGAGGGCTGGAAGGGTCTCCCACCCTGTGGCTGCTGATGATAGGGCTTGTTGCCCATGTTCTGACTCTGAGAGTGTCCCTGAGGACGGGTCAGCTGCACTTCATTGTTCCATATGCCATTGATCTCCTGAATCAGTAGCGGGGGTGGAGAGTACTGCTCAGAGTAGACTACCTGGGACTCAGGTTGGTATACAACCATCTGTGTCTGATGCTGCGGGGGCTACTCCGGAAGCTGTACGTAGTACACGTGCTGGACAGGCTGGGGTTACGGTGGAGTCGGCTGAGGGTTTTGCTGCATTGGAGGCTCCTTCTTCTCAGCGTTCGGCTCGGCAGAAGTAGACACAGCGTTGCACATGTTTGCATTCAATGCACGAACGAGTTGCTCCAGCTGTTGGGAAATCTGGTCGAGCTTTTCCAGACCCTGGGTCCTCTTCTCAATGACTGCCAATTTTTCGAGGTCCTGCGACCTCTTCTCAATGATATCCATCTTGGACAAGTGGCTCCCAATGATGCTCAGGTTGGAACTCTCATCCTTGTCCTCAGTGTGAGAAGCCATGTTTACTGGCTTGCTGATGGCGGTTGGTGGCTTCATGTATGCTCTGGACGAGGTTTGCGCGGCTTCTCCTTCAGCCATTTCTTCGAAGACGTTCCACACCACGTCCTCGTCCTTGTTGAAATGCAAACCGCCACAAGCGGCATCTACAAGCTTTTGGCTCTCGAGTGATAGCCCACCAAAGAAGTGCTGCACGAGACTAGTCTTTGGAATGTCATGGTGGGGACACTTTTCCTGGAGATCCTTGAATCTCTCCCACGCTTCATGGATGGTCTCGTGGGGTTGCTGGCAGAAACTGGAGATCCGGTCGTGCATCTGATTCAATCGCCCGAGAGGATAGAATTTATGGAGAAATGCAGACTTCAGCTCCTCCCAGGTCGTTACGACCTTCCCAAGATGGTCAACCCAATAGAGGGCCTTGTCTTGAAGGCTGAAGGGAAACGCGGTCATCTTGACTACCCCCAGAGGGATTCCGGGGTAGTGAGCAGTGGCACAGATGCAGCCAAACATCTTGAGAAAAGTATACGGTTCCTCAGTGGTGTTCCCGTGGAAAGTGGGAAGTAGCGACAGAAATTGCGGCTTCAGCTCGAAGTGGGCATGCATACGTGGAACCTGAATCCACTCAGTGATGTGTCCCGCTCCTGGGTTATATGTTTCCTTGAGTGTAGGCTTTGGCTGCGGTGTATCTACTTCTACTGCTTCAAATTCGGGTCCTCCCACTGAGAACTCATCTCTGACTTCATGAAAATTAGGATCATAATTCGGATCATCCTCTTGTCGTTCGTCTCTTGCATCGGCCCTCCTCCTCAGATCGTTCAGCATATCTTGGAAGGAGGTCTGGGCCAGGGCTTGATTAGTCAACTGCTGCTGAATGGCTTGAATGGAAGCCAGCAGCTGACTGTTAACCTCATTCTGCGTGGTGTACTACCCTTCCCCTGTATTGATTTCAGGTTCATGTTGGGGTTGTGGTCCTTTTCCTCTTCCTCCTACCATCTCAGATTCTGCTTGGTTTGCTGGCTCGGGATCGGGCTCAAAGTCTGCACATGGTAGAATGCCCCGATCAGTCTGAATTGCAGCACCAGATAGAGAGATGTGGTCTGTATCAAGGTCAACACAGAATTTCGTTAAGGACGGCGATGTGTAAGGAGTGAAATCAATTGCCATCCAAAACGGACAGAATTCGGGACGAGAGTGATCCCGATTTATTGAAGAAGACAGGGAGTCTGGAGATCGGTCCACAGAGTTTGAACTGGGTTCTCGGGAATCGCCCTGAATTATTGGAGAGGGAGAGCGAATGGAGCTGATGTGGGTGCCGACAGAGTCTCGATTAAACTGCCCATTCGTCACCATCTCGAAGATCAAGAGGAAGATCGATGTGGATGAAAGATACGGGGGTCAACAAGAAACAAATGGAGTGTAAAACAGTAGAAGGCTCACGATGAGCAAGGGTCAAATAGAAGGAGACAAAATTTTGCGCAAAGGCACGATATTTTTGATCTTGACCTAAATGCAACTAGTAATCAAACACAAAACAAGGGGATTCACCAACTCAACACGTGAAGCCATGAAGGTTCGGCTTTTATCTTTGTAATGTTTATCTTGAATTCAGGAAGTTATCTTTCAACGAGTCCTTAGAGCTCTACGCCTATAGGAGCGAGAGTACTGCCGGAAAAGTATTCCCGTACTTGTCCTCCTCCTGTGTAACCTGTAGCTTGCGCTTTTTGAGGTCCTTGTAACCCTTCCTGGATCCCTACTCAACCAAAGAATAAAAGGGAGGAAGCCGATAGGCGAAACCGATACTTCGGATCTCGCTCGCAATGGAATCACCCGTGAGCGTGCAAGATCCTACTCGGACGCAGACGGTGAGACAAACACACCCATGAAGGCGTGGCATATGCTCGGTACTTCGGACAAGGTCGATGCTCACATAATAGTGAGTCACCAATGGCGACCAAGCCCTACTCGCCTACGTACGATAGTAGCGCCAATACTTCGGAAATCCAGGCGATACACAAGGCAGCCACAAGCTGGGATTTGGGCTCTAATCCTTACGAAGCACTCAACTCACTTGGAAGGAGACCTTCCCATGCAACCTGAATACAAGTGAGGGTGTTGCTCTCCCCAATCAATGAGTCCAATTACCAATTTTAGGTCAAAGTTTTCTTAGCAGTCCTTTTTTTAATTTTGTTGGTGTTATCGCTTCTTTTGAGTGGATTCAAACAAGCGCCTAACGATTTTGTATTTTCTTGATCCTACTTTGTCCAAAAACAGAGGGAGAATAGAGTCGGAAAAGCCAATGCAAGTCGGCACCAAGATGGAAATCTCACCTTTGTGCCTAAATGATGGATGCAAAGTAAGAAGACTTACAGCGAATCCCAGCTCTCTCCGTGCGGGATGCAAAGCAGAAATTTATAAACCTAATCTACATGCTGGTATGCAATGCGGAAATCTTCCTAAGATAGGCAAGTGCTACGTGAAGAACCACAAGTCAACCACTAACCTCCAATCCTAATGTCCGGTCTAGGCTCACCCCTCCTTCTCTCGACACATCGAGTTTAGGAGAAGCGCTTGGCAGGATGAGCTCGCGGTGCGCGAATCGAAGGCTAATGGCTAACTGTTTAATTAAACTAAGTCCAAATACAATCTATAGGAACATACAAAGGTTATTAGGGTGTTTGGACCTAATCTAATCGATCAAGCACAGCCTAGGTCTAAGGGCTCAATCCACAAAAGAAATGGAAAAGAAATCAAAACCGGAAAATGACAATCGAGAAACGCGAAGAAAATAGCGGTGAGCCCCCGGGTGAACAAACACCCGGAAATTAGGCCCGAAGTGTCTGAGAGTCCAAGCCGGCTAGGGTAGAATAGCCGGCTCCTCCTCCCAAGGATGCACAGGATCCCCTAGGCGATCCTCCTCGGTCAGCGGTCCCTCGCAAGAAAACAAGAGAGGTGTCAGACAGTTCAAAATAAATTATGCACGAAAAATAAGTAATCAAAAATGGCTAAGCAGATAAAAGACGCAAAAGTACTCTACAAGCCGATGCTCCCCGGCAACAGCGCCATTTGAAAAGCGAGATTGCGAGAGCCGCTAAATAGTGATCTGACAAATTAGACTCACTGTCGCTGATGCGACTACTCAAGCCCTCCCGTTCGTCAACAATTAACCCACACAATCAATCAATCAATCAAGAGCAAGAATTAAAATTTATTATTCCCTACTAAAAATGTACAATGGCAAGCAAGTAGGGGTCGAACACAGGAAATAAAGGTGCAGAGTATAGACAAAAGTCAAAACCTAGGTCTAATAGACTACTTAGCCAATCTAATTTTTTTGTGGGTTTTAAAATGTATTTTTTTTATATTTAATTTTTTTTAATTTTGTATTTTGATTTTTAGTTTTCAGATTTTTATATTTTATATTTTATATTTTTCTATTTTCTTTTTCAATATTGGAATATATAAGCTATATAATAAAAGAGGTGATAAAATATTTATAAAAATATTTAAAAATAGTTAAAAATTCAGAAATAAAATCTTTTTGGTATTTTTATAATTCTTTACTATTTTTGTGATTTTTGGGTGTTTTTCAGAATGTTTTTGTATTTTTAAATAACAAAATAAAGGAAAACAGGGAATTAGCTACTGGTTGAGGGTAAAATGGGAGTTAAAAATATCAAACAACCACAAAATTTTTCCAACTATTTTTATAATGAAGATAATAAAATAAGGAACCTACAGAACTTGAGTTTCTATTTTTCTGATTTTTCAATGATTTTATATATTTTTTTGAAGTTTTTGTGTATTTTCGAATTTTTAAGGTTTTTCTTTTGCAATTTTTAGTGATTTTTGGACTGACACTAAAATAGAGTAAAATACACCATAGGTAATTTTTTTTGGAATTTTTAGAGGTATTTTAATCTTTTTTGGGTATTTTCTAAGTTAGACAGTACTGAAATAGCATGTTTTCAATTTTTAATAAATATAAAAATGCAATAAAATCAAAAACTAAAAATATGGCATTAAAGTACAAGCATACAGGAGCTTAATGTAATTTTTATGGAATTTTTGGCACTTAAATGATGCGTGAAATAAATAGACCAAACATACAAAAATCCTAAACCTAGCAGGGATATAAATGCAATTCAAGAAACATCCAGGGGCTTCAGTGCAAATTTCACCAGAAAACACGCTCGAAGCACGTGATTTGTCGTTCACAGGGTAAATACTAAAAACCGGCAGGGCAAAAGTGCAATTAATCCAAAATATATTTAAACAACTATGCACAGGGGTGTAACTGCAAATAGATAAAAGTTTGGGATCAAAACTGCAAAATGTCCAAAATCACGTGAGGTGACGTGGCCGAGGACTAAAGTGCAAATAAAATAAGTTCGGGGACCTAAGTGCAATTATTACAAAAACTTTTAAACTGCAGATGAAAGTTTTAGGGCTAAAATTTAAATACAAAAACTCTTGGGTTTAAAGTGCAAAATACCCAAGATGCGGATCGTGCGGCCGAGGGAGCTTCACTTGACACGTGGCATACATCGGTTGGCACGTACCCCTTCGCCCTGGGCGGCTGGGATTAGATCGTGAACGGCTGATCGGACGGCGGGGGGCACTTGAAGATCTGACGGCTCATGTACGCCTGGAGGGGGCTCCTGATCCAACGGTGGGGAGAGGTTCACGAAGAACACTCCCCCATCGAGCTTTGGCTGGCGAATACGGCCGACACATGGCCTCTCCGGCCCTAGGATCAAGGGAAAACGATCCTGGGGTCCGTCCGCGTCGATGGAGCTCCTCAGCCGAAGCCGAGGTGACCGGAGGTGCTCGGACGAGGGAGGTCGCCTGGAGGTGCTTCCCTGAACCTTCGAGGCTCGATTGGGCTTCCTTTTGACTTCGTTCCTGCAGGTTTAGACGCACGGCAAAAAGGGGATGCTCGGAGTGCTCTCCGATGGTGCGGTGAGGGTGAATCGTGGCTCGGGCGTGGAGCTCCGGCGAGCAGCGAAGAGGGGAGCTCGATCGCTCGATCTGGGCGAGATCGAGGTGGATGGAAGGGTGGTGCGTGATGACGGAGCGAAGGGGAAGAGGATGGAGGCGACAGGTGATCGGGATGCTGCGTGGAACGACCGGAAACGACGGGCGGAGCTCAGCTCCGCCGTTGGTTCGATTGAGGATTCACGACGATCAACGTGAGGAAAATCTAAACGGTTACTATGCTAACCTATGCTAAGCTAGGGCTACAAGAAAAAGAAAAGAGAAGGGGGTGAGGCTCACCAGAGAAGTCGGGATGGAGGTCGCGGCGGAGCTCCGGCGAGGGCTGGATCTGCTTCGATTCGACACCAGATGACGTGAACCCAGGCTCGATTCGCCTCCTGTTGTCACCAGGAACGCGATGGGCTAGGGGTTTTCGGGTGATTTTGGCGGAAGAAGGATCAAAGGTCAAAGGGGGGAGACGGGTTTGGTTTTGAACTGTGGTCGGGGCGTGAAGTTCAAGGAGGGTGTCAGCTCGATGCGGTGCTCCACAGCCCAAGGAATCACTTGGGCGTGATTCACCATTGTTCGAGGAAGAGATGACATGAAGATGCCATCACCAAAGGGTGATCGAGGCGTCCTCGAAAAATGGATGAAACCGGGGTCAAAACCAACTTCTGACAAGGTTCAGACCTCGATCAGAGAGTTGACCGAGGTCAACCAATGGAGCTCTCTGATTGGTCCACGTGGACCAACCAGAAAATTCCTTGGCAAAGTGGACCAACCAGAAAATTCCTTGGCAAAAAACCTTATAAAATCAATTTAAAACAGCTAATGAATTAATTAAATTTTAATTACTAAATAAAAACTATTTGTAATTTTATGAAGTATTTTATGGTGATTTTTATTTATTTTTATGAGATATATTTTTACAAGTTGCTTTTTACACCCTATATAGGTATATTACCTATATATTTTATTCTTTTATTTTTATTTTATGTGTTTTAATTTTTTATTTTTATTTCTTATTTTATATAATTATAAAATACTTTTACACACATAAATATATTTTTATTTTATTTTATTGATATGTTTTTTATATCAAATAAAATCTCAGTAGGTATTGTATAGGTATGTATATAGGTATAATACCTGTATTTTATTTATTTAAATAATTATTTATTTTGAGTTTTATTTGGGTCTTTATTCCTGTTTTAATGTACATAATTATTATAAATAATATTAACAAAATTATAAAAATAAAAATACAAAAATAATGAATAAAGAATAGATTGAATATTTTAATCAGTATAGTTGTACAATGAGGGTCCAAAACTCAACTTTCAAACTGTTAGCTCCGCCAAATACGAAACCACCGCCGTTAAATAGCTTATTTTATTCTATATACAATTAAAGGTGATTTGCTGCATTTGGAGTTTTCATTTGTGAGATACGGGTCTGGGAAGTTGGGATTCTGGATTTTTATTCAGACCATAACTTTTTATCTGTACATTATTTTTGAGTGAAATCAATTTTGTATTTTTCTTTATTAAATTATCTACAACTTTCATGTACAAAGTTTCTTTATTTGATGTATAAAAAGTGGAACCAAAAATAGGTCCCAAAATGAATAAATAATGAATGAAATACAAGGGTATTTTTGCTGTATTTTGGCCCTTATCTCCCCCTACTTTATTCCTTGTCGACCTATTCATCAAGATGCCTAGGTCTCGGGGATTCAGGTCATAAAATATTTACAATATTTTATTCTTTTTCTTTTCTTTTCTTTATTCTATAATTTTAGCATTAAAAACAGTATTTTATACACTTTTTACACACATATGCAAGAATGCTAAATTGCTCTATTTAATGCTATTTTCAGGCATTTGCTAGGGTTTTTGATGCCAAAATGATAGGATAAAGATGATGAAATGTGGATTCATCAGAAGGCTGCCATCCCTGCCCAGATTGAGCCGAACCCGAACAATCTGAAGAGGAAGTCTGAGCAGGTAGAGTGCACAGAGATTACCACTCCTAGTGATTCATTTGGTGATTTGTCTGCATACATGTTTGATGCTGATTTTGTTACACTTAGGAGCGGTAGGATGCCAGCAGGCGGCACCTCGCCTGAGCGACGATCCCATGCCACTTCCAGAGCGCCAGACGAGGAGGAGCGCGGTACTGATGTCGCGAGAGATGGTGACGGTGGTGCTGACGCCACCATGGATGTTGATCTAGCCGACGGTATTGAGGCCGTCGTTTCACCAGTTGGATCAGGTGGTACTGACGCCACCATAGTTGCTGAGCCAGAGCGTGGTACTGATGTCGCGAGTCGACAAGCCGAGGGTGGTACTGAGGCCACCATTACTACTTCTGCTAGTCCTGTTGTCTTTCCGTCTGTACATGTATCTCAGGACGTTTCTGGAAATAAAGGAAAGGGTTTGTTATTTTCGGATCCACATGTGTTGATTGATGATGATTGTGTGGATTCTGCTGTTCATGAGCATGCCAGGCCCTCTCCTAGTCCTTCATCTGAGAAGGACCCTGTGATCCCCTTTCCACGAGCACTTCACATGACGAAGGGGAAGAAAATAGAAAATCAGAAAAATAATCACCAGATAGAGTTCAGCCAGCAGATGATCGATAGATTCCATATACAGTGACTCTTTAGGAGGCTTTGGAGCACATACCTCTACTCCAGAGATCACTCAAAGACAGGACCACAGTTAGGAGGAAGAGGAGGAACCATCAGTCTAAGATCCATGTGCTTACTCGTGCCACGTGTTTCGCGATACAGAACCGTCTGCCAGCCAAGAGGCCAGATGCAGGAGCCCCGTATGTCAGAAGCCACATCCATGAGCAGAGGTTCGACCGCACTCTATTAGACAGTGGTTCTTCGATCAACCTACTTCCGGCAGCCCTTCTCGATCGCTTCGAGTTGGGCACTCTACGACAGAGCTGGACGGTCCTTAAGTTTGCTGATCGATCTGTCAAGAGGCCGAAGGGGTTGCTGAAGGACGTTGTCATCACGATTCAGGGCCTGAAATTCCCCGTGGACTTCGTTGTGTTGGACATGGAGATCCCTGAGTCTGTGACTGATATCCTGATCATTCTAGGATGCCCGTTCTTGGCCACAACCAAGGCAGTGTCCGACCATGATAGCGGGAAGGTGTACTTTCGCGTCGAGGGCGAGAGTATACAAATAGAGACACTCAAGGAGACTAGAGCCAGAGATTCAGCTTGTTCAGAGCCGACTTCCGATTCAGAGCAGATGACAGAGGTAGGGCGAGACATCCACCAGGACTGCGATTTTGTGATCACAGATGATGAGGCAGTTTGGGCAGATCCAGTTGCACAGGCCATCCTCTCACCTTCAGAGTTCGCTGATGTAGAGACGCCAGCAGAGGAGAGCTTGGAGAGCGCGTGCCTAGTCCAGGATACTTTTCAAGCAGCAGAGCTAGTTCCCGACCGCGAGACAGATTTTTGTGAGTTTGATACAGATCCCTCGGAGTCAGATATTGATGAAGCAGAGTTCGATGATTTGATACCGTGTCTGACTTCCACTGAGTCTACAGCTAGGGAGGAGGTTGATTCCGTGCAGAGCAGAGACAGTCCGGCAGAGCAGCCTTTTCTAGATACAGATTGTGAGCGAGGGTTCTCATTCTCCCATGCAGATTTGGCAGCGTTCACTCAGACCTTTCAGAGGCCAGATTTGCCAGCACCTACTTGTCCAGAGCTGAAGCCGCTACCGTCGTCGCTGAAGTATAGGTTCCTTGCGGGTGAGCATGAGATGTACCCAGTCATTATCTCTGCTGATTTGACTGGAGAGCAGGAATCCCGTCTGATGGGGGTTCTTGAAAAGAACCGCATAGCGATAGGATGGAGTGTAGCCGATCTCCAGGGGATAAGTTCGGCCCTGTGCTCCCACCATATTTATCTCGAGGATGAGGCAAAGCCGTCGCGTGAGTTCCAGCGGAGGCTGAACCCAAATCTTAGAGATGTTGTCATGAAGGAGATCTCTAAATGGTGGAGCACCGATTTTATCTACCCCATCTCCGACTTCAAGTGGGTCAGTCCATTGCAAGTGGTGCCCAAGAAGACGAGCATCACCACAGTTGTCAGTGAGTCTGGAGAGGAGATCGCTACCCGGGTACCCACTTCTTGGCGGGTATGTGTGGACTACAGACGATTGAACTAGGCCACCAAGAAGGATCATTTCCCCCTGCCCTTTATTGATCAGATTATTGAGAGGCTGGCAGGGAAGAGCCATTATTGTTTCTTGGATGGGTACTCCGGCTATAATCAGGTGTCCATCGTGCCCGAGGACCAGGACAAGACCACCTTCACCTGTCCCTTCGGGACATATGCTTTCAGACGCATGCCATTTGGATTGTGCAACGCTCCGGCAACATTCCAGAGATGCATGTTGTCCATCTTTTCGGACATGGTGGGGGAGTGCTTAGAGGTCTTCATGGATGATTTCTCGGTCTATGGCGACGGATTCGATTCTTGTCTTGACTGCCTAGACCGAGTCCTTCAGCCATGCATTGAGGTTCACCTTGTGTTGTCTTGGGAGAAGAGTCACTTCATGGTGACTCAGGGGACGGTGCTTGGCCATATCATCTCCAACAGGGGCATGGAGGTTGATCCGGCCAAGGTGGATGTCATTAGAAAACTCAATCCACCGTCCAACTTGCGGCAGTTACGGTCTTTTCTGGGGCACGTTGGTTTCTACAGGCGCTTCATTCATGATTTTAGTAGGATTGCCCGACCGTTGATTGGTCTGTTGATGAAAGACACCGAGTTCCTTGTTGATGATAAGTGTTATCGTCCTTTGAGACTCTCAAGAGCTGTGTTGTAGAGGCTCATGTTCTCCAGCCACATGATTGGTCTCTCCCATTCGAGATCATGATGGACGCCTTCGATTTTGCCGTGGGGGCGTGTTGGGACAGAGGAGGGATGGAGTCCCATTTGTTATTCACTATGTTAGCCGTACATTGGATGCTGCGCAGCGGAACTATACATTCACTGAGAAGGAGATGCTAGCCGTAGTTTTCGCCCTAGATAAGTTCAGATCTTACATCATTGGATCTAGAATGATCATCTTTACTGATCATACCTCCATCAGGTACCTCATGGCAAAGAAGGATGCCAAAGCCAGATTGACCAGATGGATCCTTCTACTCCAGGAGTTTGATATAGAGATTAAGGATAAGCCTGTAGGTAAGAATGTAGTGGCGGATCATCTCTTCCGATTAGAGCATCTTGAGGATTCTGAGCAGACTGAGCCTATTTGTGAGACCTTCCCAGATGAGGCGATCCTTGCTATCGCCTCTCTCCCATGGTATGTCGATATTGTGAACTATCTTTTCGCCAAGAAAGTTCCATAAGATTGGCCCAGGCAGAGACTTGAGACCTTCCTTGCGAAGGTCAAGTTTTACCATTGGGAGGATCCCGTCCTTTACCATGAAGGAGGGGATAGTATCTGGCATCAGTGTATTCCTCAGGATGAGCACCACAGCGTCCTTACTTACTGCCACAAGCTTGAGGCAGGAGGACATCACTCGGGGAGGAGAACGGCACAGAAAGTGCTCCAATCCGGCCTATGGTGGCCTACCCTCTTCAAGGACTCTGATGAGTTCGTGAAGAGGTGTACTGACTGTCAAAGGATGGGCACTTGTGGACAGCGTGATATGATGCCAATGCAACCCATTCACTTCTGTGAGGTTTTTGACGCATGGGGCATCAATTTCATGGGTCCATTCCCTAGGAATCAGGGATTCAAGTACATTATGTTGGCTGTAGATATGTGAGTCGTTGGGTTGAGGCCATCCCCGCCCGAACTGCAGATGCTATGACTGTTTGCAGATTCTTGAGGAAGAATATCATTTCACGGTTTGGGGTCCCTCGAGTGTTGATATCTGACGGGGGGTCTCATTTCGTCAACGACAAGGTAAAGGCTCTTGCTAGCGAGTTCAGTATAGACCATCGAGTTGCCACTCCATACCACCCTCAGACGAATGGTCTTGCTAAAGTGTCGAACAGGGAGATCAAGACTATATTGCAGAAAGTCGTCCGCCCTGACCGAAAGGATTGGTCACGGCTTTTGGACTCGGTCTTGTGGGCATATAGGACGTCTTTCATGACTCCTTTGGGTATATCTCCCTTTCGCCTCATTTATGGCAAGCCCTGCCATTTACCTGTTGAGCTGAGACATAGGTCACTTTGGGCTATTACAGATATACTTTTGGATCCAGAGAGTGTAGGAGATCAGAGGAGGGCAGAGTTAGCAGCCCTGGAGGAGCTTCGTGATACCGCCTTTTCAAACAACCTACATTACAAGGAGAGAGTGAAGGAGTGGCATAATTCTCACATCAGCCACAAGCAGTTTGAGCCAGGACAGAGAGTATGGCTATTTGATGCTAGGCTTCGTCTATTTCCAGGGAAGCTACAGAGCATATGGAAGGGACCGTATTTGGTTAGAAAGGAACATGACAATGGGAGTATTGATATATCTGAGTTGTCTTCTGATGTTACCTTTTGAGTGAACGGCCAGCGGCTCAAGCCATATCTAGATCATGAGCCACGGGTCGTTGATGTTGCCTCGATTCGCTTTGCGTGAGATGTGGTCTCTTGACTCACATCTATTGCATCTCACGCCTGATTATCACTGTTCTTCCGACTTGTATAGATCAAGTTGTCCATATCACTCTATTCTTTAGTCCCACACCCCTTTTCTCATCTTATGATTATGCTATACTTAGGGTTTACTTTACCCTAAGTATAGGGGTGTAGGACTCTCGGGTATTCTATTGATTCTTTCTACCCCTATTTTGTTGCCTATACTTAGGGATATTTCACTCTAAGTATATGGGGGGTAGACCCTGTACATGCTCACTCAGATTTCCCTTTGTGTGCAGCCTGCTATACATAGGATTATTTGATCCTAAGTATAGGGGGAAACCCCGAAATCTCTTGCATTTCTTTTCTTTCATTCGTCTTTGTATATAGCCTTCCTTTTCACTTTCCTATACCAAGCACGAGTTATGTCTTCTTCATCGCTCTTGACTCTGAGGACATCGTTCGAGCTAAGTATAGGAGGTGTGTATATATTCCATATATACTTTCGCCATAACTCGTACTTTGTGTGAGTGTGTGAGATAAATAAAAATGGCTAAAACCCAAAAATCCATAAAAATTAAAATTTTTCCTTGTAAATAAAAATTCTTTTATTGCACATACATAGTTAGTTGTACAAATTATTTTTGTAAAAAATGTTTGTAAAAACTTTTTGTGTAAATAGCTTGTAAATATTTTCATATCAAAATTATGTATATAGTACAAAATTTTTGTAAAATGTTTTGAAAATCAAAAGTTTGCAAAAACCTTGTGTAAATTTGTGTACATATTTTGCAAAACTTGCATTCATGCATACATCCATGTTTTCAAAACATTTTTCAAAAATTTTGTACATGTGTAAATAGTTTGTAAATAGCATCTTTGTAAATATTTGTACAGTTTTTCCTGGATCATAGTTGACATTTAAACTAGCCTGGAATTAAATTGGAAAATGGAGCTTGATTAAGATCTTAATCCACCTAATTATAAGAGGAACCTTATAGGGCTTAGGATTGAGACTTTTCAGGTCCATGGTGACTTAATTCTTTGAGTCCACTAGGCTATGATCATATATCATCTCGATGAGCCTAAGTAGAGCACTTAACAACACACACATGACTCATATAGACAATGGCTTGACTTGGACCCGCACTTTACACCGAGCTCTCTATTGATGAGGTGGTGAGGAGGCAATCTTCCTTGACTTGGGGTAGCATATGAGGGTAGTACTTCTAGGCGGAATCTCTCTTCTTCTTTTAGTGAAGGAAGTGTGTCTCAACTTAGTCTGGTTGCCATGAGGTCTAACGACAGGAGTGGTGGGTTGCAATAATGCTTCAAAAGAGGGATAGTCTACTGTCTCAAGAGGAAAAACTCCTTATGTATATATGTTGCACTTTGTAGATATGTTGTACAGATGCACATCGGAAAAAATGCAAAAAGAAAAGAACTCCAAAAAAGTGGTGGGTCTGAGAGAAAATGATAATCCCACCAGAGTGTATATAGTGCAATAAGCAAAGCTTGAGACTCATGTTCCATCTTATGAAACTTGCAGCAGGGGACTTAGCTACACTGGTTGAGCTCCCAGGGATACATGGCTACACTGGCCATGGTCCATTCTCTTCTTTCCCCTCTTCTTGAGCCGGTTGAACTTAAACTTAGAAGGGAATACCCCGCTCCTCGAGGAAAGAGTGGCCAGATTAGGGTCATAGAGTTACCTTGTTGGGAAGGGTTGTCATTTTGCTACTTCTGAGGTGGAGAGCTATACCTCACTTACACTGTGCAAGAAAAGATTCATGGTCTTCAGGGTTTGTGTATGTAGACTTGTTCTGATCCGGATTATTGAGGAGTCTTGGCTATAGATTAGTGGATCTTAGAGGCTGTTAAGTTTTAAACCTGAGTCCAAGTAAGGTTCCGACACATTAATAATCCAAAGATCTGATTGAGCTCCATATTTCAATTTAATGAAGGCAAGTTTAATAATCAGCATTGATCCTTGTATCTGCTCTCTTTTTCTTTTCCTTTTCTTTTTCACTTCTTTTTCAAATAAGTGTTTGATAAGGGACTAGCAAAGTTAAGTATAGGGGGGGTGATGAATCCCCATTCATCACTCTTTATTCCTTTATTTTAGCTAGAAACCTTAGCCAAATACCTGGTAAATATGTTTAAATATCATAAGTTGTCAAAACACATGCACCATGTAAATATGCATAATTAGCATGTTTTTGTGTAAAAATAAAGGAATAAAGAAACACAAGAAAAAGAGGGAAATATTTAGAATAAATATTGAGTGACCTAATCCCAAGGGAGGGATCAGCATGGGCCTGACCGCAAAAGAAACCAAGTAGAGAGATATAGGGTGGCTCAATACATTGTACATAACCCTATGTATATAAATAATTTTATTTTTCTCAGAATAAAAATAAAAATAAAAAGTGTTTCTCATACCTTGTACATATTTATAAAAATCAAAAAATCATAAAAATCAAAAAATAAAAAGAAAAATAATAAAATTAATTTTCCACCTTGTATATATACCATGTACATATGTATATAAACCTATTTATTTAACTCGTAAATATGTCATAAAAATAAAATAAAAATACCTTTTTATTCCAAATGTTATGTTGTAAATAAATAAAATATAAAATTGGAATAATTATACAAAATTAAACAATTAAAAATAAAAATAAAAAATCCATTTGTAAATATACCTATATATAGTAATAATATAATGTAAATACGTTATTTATTTTTCAAAAAAAATAAATAAAAATCATAAAAAAATAATTTGAAAAATAATAAACATTTTTCATGTTTAAACTTTTTTGAAATAAGGTCATTTCTATTTTTTATTGAATTTCCAAATATTTAATAATTGGCGGCTTCTGATTGGTCCACGGGGGATGTTGACCCCCGATCAACTCCCCCCCTTGGACCACTCGACCCGGATCCCTGTGCCCTGACCTGATTTCTCAGATTTTTCGCGAGCTGATCCAATCGCCATTTCCTAAAACCCCGGGCTCCATTTACAGATCCCTCATCCGAGACCCTCGCCCGGGGATGATTCTAGGGATCCGTGCACCATAGCACCATGCTCGACTCCTTCTTGCCGGCCCCTCACTCGTATAAAGTCCCAGCTCCGGCTGACATTTCACTCTATCTTTGGCCTTCGTCTTCCATCCCAGGACCTCCATTCTCTTCCCTAGAGTGACAGCTACCCAAGGAGAGTGTCGCAGCGAGGAAAAGGCAGCCCCAGCCACTGATCCGGCGACTTGCATCGCCGTGCTCCGCCACCGAGCGAGCCCAGCCTCTGGCCCCGACGAGCCATCGAGGCGATGACCCCATGAGCTTCCATATCCCCAGCCTAGTCTATTGCATCCATCAGGTACCTCTGATACCCCTTAGGTTCGCTTAATTTCCATTTTCGCCCAAATCGTGCCGCCGGCCTCGCCGGCCGATTCACGCCGATCCGACCATCCATCTGCTCATCTAACCATCGATTCACATACACAATACCTATACCCACCTTCTAAGCCCCTCTGATCACCTTAGTTCGCCCCGGAACCAAGAAGTGGTCCTCCATCGTCGTCGCCTCGCCGGAGGCCTCCACTCCGCCTCACCTGACCATCCCCTTCGCACGTAACCGGGTCGAGGCACTTTTCCCTCGACCCAGTGTTCTTCCTGTGCAGGCAGTGTCGAAGAAAGACCCCATCTGGGGGTCCAACATTCGAAGAACAGGAGATCCGCGCCGCCTTCGTCGCCGGAGCTCTCCAGAGCTCCTCCGCTTCATCGGAGCATCCTAGGGGCTGCAGACCATCGTGACTGATCTATTCCACATCAGAGCAGCCTCATCCGAGCCCCCCACCACACGCATTGGGCCGGCAAACTTCGCCGGCGAGGTGTTCTTGGAGGAGCTCCAGATATCGTAGATCTAGCCCCCTCGCGCTAGATCAGATCGTGACCATCCATTCACGAGAGCTGACGAGCGTAGGATCGAGCCAGGACTTCATCTGAGGCGTCGATCAAGTCGAAGGGGTAGCCACCTTCAGCCACCATCAGATCCTACACGTGGCACACCATCGACCGTGGATCATTAATAAGAGGGTAATTTGCACTTAGGCCCTCCTCCTTTTGCTTTTTGTCGTTGAGTCCTGTAAATACTAGTTTACGTTGTTTTTATTTTGGAACAATTGCAGTTAGGACCCTAGGTTTATTTTATTTGCATTATAGTCCTTGTTTATGTGAGCTACGTGCATCGACACGTGAGGTTTGGGATATTTACATTTTTAGTCTTGTAATTCTTGAGTGTTATTGGTTGCATCTTTTTAAATAGAAATTGCATTTATGCCCTTCCGTGTCCGAACCACGTGCTGCGCGTGTGTGATTGTGGGATTTTTGCATAAGGGCCCTGGACTTTTTATATTTGTTACTGACTGGCCCCGAAAATATGTTTCTTTGCACTTAGGTCCTCGCTTGTTGTGTGCCTTGTTTTCATTGAATAAAATATCAAATCTAATCCAAATTAGGTGAAATTTGGAAACGTGGCTCCTTCCACTATGTAAAAATTTCTCTAAATTTTTGGGACATTTTTTAGGCTTTTTACTTTTTTAAAAAAATCAAAAACATGTATTTTTGTTACTTTTTGAAAAAGAAAATCAAAGAAAAATATAAAATTTTCTTTAAAATTCTAAAAAATTAGGGATTGTTAATTTAGTTGTTTTCTAGCTTCTATCTAATTTTTGGCCTATTTAGATTTGTAAAACCTATAAAAATTGAAAAATCCTAAAAATCTTATAAAAACATTGAAATTCTATAAAATTCGAAAAAAATACAAACTCTTTTTCTGTAGCTTGATTTTTATTTATATTTCTCATATAAATTGTCTCCAGACTTCTATATACCAATTATCTATTTTTAATTGGTCTTTCAAGTCTGGCTGCACATTGACCCCTTGTTTTCCTTCTTTTTGATTTTTAAAAAATCGTATAAAAATTAGAAAATTCTGAAAAACTCACAAAAAACACTAAAAAATATAAAAAACACAAAAATAATTTTATTTGAATTTTCTGTGCATTCTCAACTATTACTTATTATGGTCTCGTGGCTAAATATTCCTGTGAATATATCCATTGTGGATGATTCAAGTCTATCACTTTATTTTCTTCCTATCAATACAACCCAAATTGTGCATGATCAAGATATACTCAGACGATGGATTAGAATTACGGATTGTGATTCTCAATCATTGGCAAAGACCATGGGTTGAATGCTTCCGATCATTTTATCGTAAATTTAATGTCTTGCGAACTCTTGAATCCCTCCCATATTGGTTAAGTGATCGATGTTGTGGGCATACCTAGCTTTGAACAAACACTGCGATCTTCACATCTCCCTTGAAAACTTTTCAAAGGCTTGCAACCCGAGCCACTATTTGTAAAGAGATGATGGTGAATATAATGCCACACTAATCGTTACATCTTTTACCTGCTTGCAGAGTTCTGGCTTGTGTTTTTGGATTCGTATATACTGATGGAACATTTTTTTATATATCATACAATTGCAGCTCACGGATAGGGAGGAACGTCCATATAAAAAGAAATATATTATCATCTATATCTCCATACGTAGTAATGATGAATCATAAAACTATTGCAAAGATCATCTTCTCGTTGATTCCAGCGATTCATAGATATTTTCGACACCCGTTGAGAGTTTTAGGAGGTCTTCAATTTATTAAAGAGGAAGGTGGACTAAATCCTAATTGGTTTATGAATAGAGGCTATAAATCATCATCATGTACATAATGATTGTCTGCTTATGTCCATGCTGAGGTCAAAAGAAAGTGAAACACCAACCATATAGTTAATGCATTTGATGAGGGGAGGCCGCAGGGCATGATTTATAATTAGTTGGCTTTCAATGTAAAGAAAGCATATATAGTTATTTACATATCAGTATCGAAGCATGTTTCATGCAACTGCGATAATATCTGATGTTGTGATGTTCCGACGTGATCGGTCATGCTAAAATTGTTGTCTAATTTTTATTTAATTCATGTGAAGCTTCAAGATGTTGCCAACTATTGTTTTCGATCTTGTATACGAAAATAAGGGAGGCGATCGTATAAGGACGTTGTTTCCAAATCTTGTTTTTTTTCTTTCAATTGGCAAAAGCAAAAACTACATGACCCTCGGAAACCGAAATAAGCAGATCTTGGACATCAGAGCGCCATCATCTGAAAAAAAAAACTCAACTCTAATCCATACCTCAAAGGGATATATAAAGAGAATTTGAAGCCTCTAAAGCCCTGAAACCAGTGGAGAAGAACTAGGGGTTGTTTTGCAAAAATCGCCAAGTCGGATGATTTGTATAGTTTTTATTTTTGCCAGAAATCGATTTTATAGATTTTGTATTTTCTCAATCTATGCGTAGAAATAAGCCAAAAGCACATCATTCAATTAATCGCATTTTCAGCCGACTAATCTCACCTTGAGTCAACTACTAGGTTCACTAATCGATTATTCTCGAGAGACTAAGCCGATATTTTGGACTCGATTTTCAATCGATCAACATTTTTCTCCAGTCGCCTATTTTGATCTCCAGTCCACTTATATAAAGGACTAGTCAACTAAAGTCCGCACCGGAAAAAAGGCTTACATTCTACTCATTTTTATATCGGCTCGTGTTACTTACATGTCAGCAATATCTTTGTTAAGCCGACTAACCCAAGAAATGCAACGGAGTACTCCTCACTCCAACTTTCATAATTTTTTATCGTTGTGCTCAACAAAGTACTTTCAGTTGACTATTGTCCCAACCTACTCGATTAATTTGATTCTCAATCGACCAGCTAAGTTTTTCCTTCTAGCTAATTCTGTGCATAATCTAATATTTTCTTCTATGTGTTGACTAAGACACCTAACAGCTATTTTGACATTTTAAAATAGGACCCTAATGACCATATGGCAGGATATACAACATAGAATACAATAATACTCATCTAAGTGGAGGACGGCGCTCGAATCTGTGTGCTTTTCAAATTTTTGAAGCTCCCTGCGTTCTCAAGCGTCCTTCATCATTCTCGAGCCATTGTCTTGCTCGATGTTGTTCGCAATATTGTGAATTAAATATTATTGCTACTCATTTATCCTCAGCATATTGTAGGCAGATACGTGGCATGTGCGTTCGTTTCTCCATAGAGAAGAATTCTTCTCGGGGGGGTTGTCCAGATACGCGAGATCGTTAGCGGATGTGTTACCCTCGATTCAAGTGGCTCGAATAGCGGAAGAAAACTTCGTGGAGAGAGCGAAGGGGAAAGCCTAGAATGGGATTTTTACCCGATTTGATTGCGATGTTGAAATCTACATGTGGATTGAGTGTTTCGGATTGAGATCTGCTTTTCATAATTAATAAAGTCGATTACATCGTGAGTTCCTAATTTCCTACATATTTAGATTTGGATATCGTAAATGATTCATTACGGATCATCATATCCAGGTGGACATGTATACATGACGTTGATGTGCAATTATATATAATGAAAACAATGCCTTTAATTTGTGGAAGCAAGCCAAGCATTTCATTGCCATGACAAGTTAAATTTAATTTCTCGTATGCATACGGTACCATTTAATTTCTAGTATTCTTTGATGCATTTTTTAATATGAAAGTAATTATCCATCGAAAGACTCCAGTACAATTGGAACAAGCCATTACGCCTGATAACTATGCTATTTAAGGGTGTAATTTGACTTGGAGGTGAGCTCGTTCTCACGTCAATAAATTTGCATAGTATTTTCTTGTCAAAGTGTAGTGTACAATCTCGCATGGACCACTATACTTAGGATCTAGAGATATTCTTTTACCATCTATATATGTCGTTGTACTATCAACCCATCTTTATTGTTGATTCGAGGTTGCTAATGTTTAAGTTCTAACGTATGCAACTTCCGCGATAAGAAGTTGATATTTGCCACCAAAATAGCGACTGTACTTGGGAGCAAGCATGCTAAAAGATAACACAAACTTCATACGTCTGTATATACTTCATAATCTGTGCTTGGGACATTATTCTTAAAAATCTGTGATATTAATTTATCATTCTGGGACTTGTTGGTAACGATTAGTGTGTTTGTAGTCTCATTTACGAGCTTTCGTGGCAAATATATAGATCATTGCGGAATGTTCTTCCATCTATCAGAATGGCATTTTCATGCTGGATATAAATTTCCTCTCGAACGATATCGAGGGCTTGGATTCCCGGAGATGAACATGGTGAGTTTCAACTGAGCGAATCGATTTTAAAAGTTATATTTGAATGGAAAATCATTCTCAATGGTAACTTGGGATTGGGAGGCTAATATGGAGGTATACGACCCAAGCACCATTCCTAGGAAGTGCCTTATGCACCATTAACTATTGTGGCTTGGCTCGTGGTTGTGCAACTAAATTGGGCATCATTTTTTCCTTGGTTAAGGATATGAGCCCTCGGTCTTGTCTTCGTGAAGTCATGGGTGTCGAGAATAAATTTTCGGTGATATGCACAACCTATGCAATATAAAATTATTCATTGCAGGCGTGCAGCAGGTACATGATGGAAACCACGATTCTAGCTAAATTAAGTATCAAGTTGTTTCCACGTTGATTTCTCTTCAAGTGTTGCACCACCAATTCTAGCGGGGGAATTTGTAATCTAATCTTCTTTCAAAAAGTGAATGCCACCATTGAGAGCTCGTTGGTCCAAAGATCAAACCATTATTAGCTTGCCAACGTTGACATCTCCACAATAAAGTGGAACATGCCACCTCCAAGGCATATAAATACATCACACCTCTTTTCTGGTAGGAGGCAAGTATTTCTCTACTTCTTCTTCTCTTGTTTCCTTTTGTTGAAAAGATGGGGAGAAGTTCTAAGAGCTTGGGTATTGCCTTAATCTTCTTGCTTTTCATGAGCACCACTTCAGCAGCGCGAGTGCTAACAACATACGCATCAGGAGGAGGTGGTGGAGGAGGTGGTGGTGGAGGTGGAGGTACTGAAGGTGGATCTGGGTTTGGATCGGGCTCTGGTTATGGCTCCGGATTCGGAAAGGGTGGAGGAGGAGGTGGTGGTGGTGGTGGTGGTGGCGGGGGAGGTGGCGGCGGTTCTGGAAATGGTACAGGAGCCGGATCGGGATACGGCTCTGGGTATGGCTCCGGTTCTGGATACGATTTCGGAAAGGGAAGGGGTGGAGTAGGAGGTGGTGGAGGGGGTGGTGGTGGAGGCGGGGGTGCGGCTTCTGGAAATGGTTCAGGATCTGGCTATGGTTTTGGAAAGGGTAGCGATTTTGGTGGAACTAAAGGCGGTGGGGGTGGGGGTGGTGGAGGAGGTGGTGGTGGTGGTGGAGGTGGTGGAGGTGGAGGTCATGGATCCGGGTATGGATCGGGTTCTGGTGGAGGATTCGGTGATGGGAAGGGTGTAGGTGGAGGCGGAGGTGGTGGCGGTGGAGGTGGAGGTGGCGGTGCGGGCGCGGGAAGTGGCTCAGGGCATGGCTATGGTTATGGATACGGTTTTGGGAAGGGAAGAGGTGGCGGAGGAGGTGGTGGAGGGGGTGGTGGTGGAGGCGGGGGTGCAGCTTCTGGGAATGGTTCTGGATCTGGTTTCGGATTCGGAAAGGGAAGTGGTTTTGGTGGAGCTAAAGGTGGTGGGGGTGGAGGTGGTGGTGGAGGAGGAGGTGGTGGCGGTGGCGTAGGTGGTGGTCATGGATTCGGGTATGGAGCTGGTTCGGGTGGAGGATTCAGCGGTGGTAAGGGTGTCAGTGGAGGAGGTGGTGGCGGTGGAGGAGGTGGTAGAGGCAGGTCTAGTGGCTCGGGTCAAGGCTCAGGATCTGGATTTGGCTCAGGAGCTGGGTACGGTAAATCAGGCGGCGGAGGTGGCGGAGGAGGCGGCGGTGGTGGTGGTGGCGGCTCGAGTACTTACAAATCTTGGATAGAAACGAGTACTTACAAATCTTCACTCGTAATGCATAATCGTGGATGGCATGTCATTCTTCACAATTCGAGGCGCTCATTTACCACCCTCATCATGGGTTTGTGCGTTGTGTCTCAACTATTACTTATTATGGTCTCATGGCTAAAAATTCCTGCGAATATATCCATTGTGGATGATTCAAGTCTATCACTTTATGTTCTTCCTATCAATACAACCCAAATTGTGCATGAACAAGATATACTCGGACGATGGATTAGAATTACGGATTGTGATTTTCAATCATTGGCAAAGACCATGGGTTGAATGCTTCCGATCATTTTATCGTAAATTTAATGTCTAGCAAACTCTTGAATCCCTCCCATAGTGGTTAAGTGATCGATGTTGTGGGCATACCTAGCTTTGAACAAACACTGCGATCTTCACATCTCCCTTTAAAACTTTTGAAGGGCTTGCAACCCGAGCCACTATTTGTAAAGAGATGATGGTGAACATAATGCCACACTAATTGTTACATCTTTTACCTGCTTGCAGAGCTCTGGCTTGTGTTTTTGGATTCATATATACTTATGGCACATTTCTTTATATATATCATACAATTGCAGCTCACAGATAGAGAGGAACGTCCATATAAAAAGAAATATATAATCATCTATATCTCCATACGTAGTAATGATGAATCATAAAACTATTGCAATGATCATCTTCTCGTTGATTCCAGCGATTCGTCGATATTTCTGACACCCGTTGAGAGTTTTAGGAGGTCTTCAATTTATTAAAGAGGAACGTGGACTAAAGCCTGATTCGTTTATGAATAGAGGCTATAAATCATCATCATGTACATAATGATTGTCTGCTTATGTCCATGCTGAGGTCAAAAGAAAGTGAAACACCAACCATATAGCTAATGCTTTTGATGAGGGGAGGCTGCAGGGCATGATTTATAATTAGTTGGCTTTCAATCTAAAGAAAGCATATATAGTTATCTACATATCAGTATCCAAGCATGTTTTGTGCAACTGCGATAATATCTGATGTTGTGATGTTCCGACGTGATCGGTCATGATAAAATTATTATTTAGCTTTTATTCAATTCATGTGAAGCTTCAAGATGCTTCCAACTATTGTTCTCGATCTCGTATACGAAAAGAACGGAGGCGATCGTATAAGGACGTTGTTTTCAAACCTTATTTTTTTCTTTCAATTGGCGAAAGCAAAAACAACATGACCCTCGGAAACCGAAATAAGCAGATCTAGAACATCAGAGCACCATCATCTGAAAAAAACTCGACTCTAATCCATACCTCAAAGGGATATATAAAGAGAATTTAAAGTCTTTAAAGCTCAGGAATCGGTGGAGAAGAACTAGGGGTTGTTTTCAAAAATTGCCAAGTCAGACGATTTACATAGTTTTTATTTTTGCTAGAAATCGATTTTATAGATTTTATATTTTCTCAATCTATGCGTAAAAATAAGCCAAAAGCACATCATTCAATTAATCGCATTTTCAGCCGACTAATCTCACCTTGAGTCAACTACTGGGTTCACTAATCGATTATTCTCGAGAGACTAAGCCGATATTTTGGACTCGATTTTCAGTCGATCAACATTTTTCTCCTGTAGATTATTTTGATCTCCAATCCACTAATAAAGGACTAGTCAACTAAAATCCGCATCGGAAAAAAAGGCTTTCATTCTACTCATTTTATATCGGCTCGTGTTACTTACATGTCAGCAATATCTTTGTTAAGCGGACTAACCCAAGAAGTGCAACGGATTACTACTCACTCCAACTTTCATAATTTTTATCGTCGTGCTCACCAAAGTACTTTCAGTCGACTATTGTCTCAACCTAGTCGATTAATTTGATTCTCAATCGACCAGCTAAGTTTTTCCTTCTAGCTAATTCCATGCAGGATATAATATTTTCTTCTATGTGTTGCCTATGGCACCTAACGGCTATTTTGACGTTTTAAAATAGAACCCTAATAACCATATGGCAGGATATACAACATAGAATACAATAATATTCATCTAAGTGGAGGACGGTGCTCGAATATGTGTGCTTTTCATGTTTTTAAAGCTCCCAGCGTCCTCAAGCGTCCTTCATCATTCTCGAACCATTGTCTTGCTCGATGTTGTTCGCAATTGTGTGAATTAAGTATTTTTGCTACTCATTTATACTCAGCATATTGTAGACAGATACGCGGCGTGTGCGTTCGTTTCTCAGGGGGGGTGTCCAGATACACGAGATCATTAGTGGATGTGCTACCCTCGATTCAAGTAGCTCGAATAGCGGAAGAAAACTTCATTGAGAGAGCGAAGGGGAAAGACTAGAATGGGATTTTTACATGATTTGATTGCGATGTTGAAATCTACATGTGGATTGAGTGTTTCGGATTGAGATCCGATTATCGTAATTAATAAAGTTGATTACCTTGTGTGTTCCTGATTTCCTACATATTTAGATTTGGAAGCATGACGTTGATGTATGCATGACATTGATGTGCAATTATATATAATGAAAATAATGCCTTTAATTTATGGAAGCAAGCCACGCATTTCGTGGGCGTGACATGTTAAATTTAATTTCTCGTATGCATATGGTTCCATTTAATTTCTAGTATTCTTTAACGCTTTTTTTATATGAAAATAAATATCCACCAAAAGACTTCAGTACAATCGGAACAAACCATAACGCTTGATAACTATGCTATTTAAGGGTGTAATCGGACTTGGAGGCGAGCTTGTTCTCACGTCAATAAATTTGCATAGTATTTTCTTGTCAAAGTGTAGTGTGCAATCTCGCATGGACCACTATACTTAGGATCTTGAGATATTCTTTTACCATCTATATATGTCGTTGAACTATCCACCCATCTTTATTATTGATTCGAGGTTGCTAATGTTTAGGTTCTAACGTATGCAACTTCAACGATAAGAAGTTGATCTTTGCCAACAAAATAGACTGTATTTGGGAGCAAGCACGCTAAAAGATAACACAAACTTCATCCGTCTGTATATACTTCATAATTTGTACTTGGGCCATTATTCTTAAAAATCCGTGATATTAATTTACCATCCTATATATAGATCATTGCGGAATGTTCTTCCTTCAAGGTTGAATTCCCGCCGTATTTTCTTGATCGTTTCCGATTGCCGCCTACAATGCACAACACGATAAAAACACATTCTTAAAAGCGCAATCTTCGGATCCGTCAGATGGCGCCGTTGCCGGGGAGTCTTGATGTTGTAGTTGGCTCGACGGAAGATGACCGGAGCGGGAGCAGAAGGCCTGGTGGCGCTGCGACGAGGCTAAAGGAGCCTCGGATCTCGCCGAGGAAGAGGATCCACCGGGCTGTCACCCCGGTGTGCGTGAAGTTGTGATTCGGCGGATGGCTTGCTTCGAGGATGGCGGAGGTTCTTTTATAGGGTAGAGATATGGCCGGAGAAGGAAGGAGATCGGGGGCGATTTGGGGCTTTCGCGAGATAAGCGGAGGATGAGATACGGCGGCGACGAGATCGGAGGACGGGGGAATCGTAGAGGGATTCGCGGTGGTGCGAGATTCGCGGGATCTCCGGCGATGCGAGGCGGCGGCGGAGATCCAAAAGAGGAAGGGGGGGCTGGATGAAGATGAGCAGTGGCTGTCCGATCGGGCGAGATCGGACGGCCACGATTGCAACACGTGGCGCAAAAGGGAGGCAGAGGCGGAGGCACGTGCGGAGCACGTGCCTGGGGAGGCACGTGCGACGCACGTGCGGCCTTATTATTTTTTTTAATTATTTTTTTTATTATTTTTTTTCAAAAAAAACGTTAATAATAATGCCAAAAATGACTGACACGTGGCGGCACCAGGTGTTGCCACGTGTCAGCACCAGAAAATTCGAGACTAAAAGATTTTGTAAATTCTATAAAAAATAGTAAACGACCTCCGATCGAAAAAGTTTCTTCACGAAAGTTGCTCGTCTCGATGAGATCTACAACTTTCATTAAGACATCAAAATCAAAATCGATCATTTGCACAAAGTGAATTTTTGGGGTATCCTATGTACATAGAATACCTTGATTTTTGGGTTTTATAATTTTTTTGTCATTTTTAAACAAGATAAAAATCCGGAAAAATATGGAAAAATCAAAGATAAATAAAAGACACTTAATTCTATTTTTTTTTTGGATTTTTATTGATTAAGAAAATATATACATAAAATACAAGGTCAAAACCGCGAAAATATACAATGTACAAAAGAGGCCCAAAACCCAACTTTCACATACGAGCTCAGATTCACTTGAACTTGGTCTTGTTTTGAAGGTAATTGAATGCACATTAGTTCAAAAGTGAGTAGGATTAAATCGGACACTGGATGGAGAAGATATGTGGCTTTTAGTCCGAAAATCCTGAAATTAGGGTTTGGGTTTTTGATCCACTTATTTGGGTTAGTTATTTTTTTGTATTTTTCCTTTATTCTTGTTAGTGATATGTACACCGTGGAAGTAGTTTTGAGTCATTCGGAGTTAGCATGAATAGGTTAAAAATTAGGGAAGTTAGGCTTTTTACAGGTCATTTTGGTTTGGATTTTTGGCTTCTTATTTTATGCAGAATTTTGTGCTAAAATGCAATTCTTATGAAATCATGCACTACTGCTAATTATGCAAAATAGATGCAAGAATGCTGTTGATTTTTAGGGATTTGAGCTTAATAAATGAGATTTAGAGTGATGAATACGAGATTCATCAATGCTGGATATAAATTTCCTCTCGAACGATATCGAGGGCTTGGATTCTCGGAAATGAACATGATAAGTTTCAACTGGGCGAATCGATTTTAAAAGTTATATTTGAATGTAAAATCATTCTCAAGGATAACTTGGGTATTGGGAAGCTAATATGGAGATATACGACCCAAGCACCATTCCTCGGAAGTGCCTTGTGCACCATTAACTACTGAGGCTTGGCTCGTGGTTGTGCAACAAAATTGGGCATCATTTTTTTTCTTGGTTAAGGATACGAGCCCTTGGTCTTGTCTTCATGAAGCCATGAGTGTCGAGAATAAATTTTCGGTGATATGCACGACCTATGCAATATAAAATTATCCATTGCAGGCGTGCAGCAGGTACATGATGGAAACCACGATTCCAGCTAAATTAAGTATCAAGTTGTTTCCATGTTGATTTCTCTTCGAGTGTTGCACTTGTTAGCCATGTGAGCCCAAGGCAAACCATTCCTACAATAAATGTTATTGTAATGTTTGATATATCAATAAAAGTTATTGGTTTATTTCACTCCCTCTCTGAAATTAAGTGAATGAATGCACTATAAGGTCCCTCTGTACAAATAGGGTTATGTACCATGGTTGTCTTGATATCATAAAGCTGTTAATTCAATTGTTGAATCATAGAGGCTTGTGCTTGGATGAATATCTAAAGAGTTAGATTGAGGACTCATCAAGCACCGTCAACTGATTGTCAAAATGTGATCTCCATTCTGAGTGGAATATGGCAATCCTATCTCTAAAGGTTGATATCTGACCGACCTCTTGATGCAGGTCCTCTACATGGGAATAGAGATTCGGAGGTGACAGATAAGTTAGGTCAAAGAGTTGACTTAACGAGATTGAGATAACTAAGACCTATGTCATATGTCGTCACGATGTAGGCATGCATCCTCTGACCTGAGACAGATGTGTTGTTGTATGTCTGAGTATGTACATTTGGCAGACCAATAGATTGATGGCCTAATCAAGGTCTATATACTGGCGAGCTGGTGTGCATGCGAGGGCATATGAGTGATACGATCTCTCAAAGGGATCATACAGGTTCACTATCGAACCGGAAGACATGAGCTCACTCATGAGGTATTGGGATGTATTAAATTCCATGCATGGTCGTCTTGCTTCGGAAGCTTAACAGAATTTATAGGTATGATATATGCTTTTGGAAAGCATATTATCAATACCAAATCCCAATGACTAAATGAGAATCTTAATGATAAAACCCTGAAGAAGACAGTCTCAAGTGATCTTAGATTTCGGGTTTATTCTAGGTCTTCCAGTATGCAGTATGTACAGGTATTGGGAAAATAGCCGAGGATGATGTGATCATAAATGATTGTATAACCATGACGTTTCCATTCCGAAGGAGTGATGAAACAGGTCTGGATTTTAATGACTCCTCTCAATGGAGAGACATAATCTAATCTTGGTCCAAGGGTTGGACATTGGTCTAATGAGATTCAGATGCAATCAGAAGATTAGATCTATGGACTTGATTTAATCAAGCATCTATGATAGGTCCTCGAGATCTGGATTTGAGATATGATCTCAATATCCAAGTCACTATACATGGAATGTACAATCGCCATGTCCTTATCTCCAAGTACCTACGGAGAAAGCACACTATTCTTGAAGGAGTTCAAGAATAATTCCTTTGATGAATTATATGTCCAAGCAACAGGATATTGATAATTAAATGAGATTTAATTATCAAAAATAATATAAATGAGATTTATATTATGAGAATGATTATCCTAGATAATTAAATGAGATTTAATTATCAAGGATATGCAAAATGTAGATAGTACTATCCATGCTATCCATAATAATAATGTATATTATAAATATGATTTATAATATATTGGAGAGAGCGCATTTGTAAATAATATTTACTAATTGGTTGTTAATGTGAATTGTATTCAGAATGTAATTTATATTTTTTTGGGTTGTGAATGTGATTCACATTTTTTCAATGGCATGATTGAAATATTTGCTAATTAATTTGGAATTAATTTAGTGAATATATTTGCAATAAATGTTGTTGCAAATAATTAAAAGATAATGGGATTTTATCTCACAAAATAAATAAGATAAAAACTCATTTATTGGAGAGGTGGCGTCACCATGAATTATTTAAAGGTGACGCCCCATCTTTTTAGGAGGAGGCTTTTATCCTCTTTATTATCTTGTATTGATTAATTTTATTAAATTAAATTATGTTGATGATACTGCAACATATATTTAATTTAATATAAATTAATAAGTCATTGCTTTATTAAACAACAATGATCATGGATTGACTAAAAACACAAATCAATCTAACCGTTGATTTTGTGTATCCCATGGATTGTGATCCATGGACTCCTAAACTACTATATAAGAAAGGACAGCCCTAGCCCTTCAAATACACATATAATCTCTCTCTATCCTCCTTCTCACGTCCCATCTCTCTCTTTCTCTAAGTGTGGTCGTCCACCTTGAGTATTGAGAGAATTGCAGTCGTCACTACGATGCCTTGTTGTCGCCTCGATTGCTCATGGATCTCTGTCTTCCTCGGTGCTTCTAGGACAAGTAGAAGACATCATATTTCATTGGACGAATCAGGAGATTCATCGCTTGGATCTTCATCTTGGATTGCGAGAAGCACGTGTCTCATCATCGCGCCTGCAAGTGCCTTCTTCGTGGATCGGACTTGAGTCAGGAGGATCTCCTACTTTAGAGATCAAGTGATCACAACAACGCTTCAAGAGGTATTTCTAATACTTTTTGGTTAGATGAAACGATCCAAGAAATGTTCTTGGATCATGTGGTTTCATCATATGATTTAAAAATTTTAAATTCCGTTGCACCGAGCAACTAGTACGACTAGTCGCTCCGGTCGCATTAGATGCGATCATCACGCTTCCGTGATGCACTTAAGGATTTCCCATATCCTTCAAGTGGTATCAGACCTAAGGTCTGAGGTTTTGGATATGATCCATAAAACCAACAAGATTTGGGCTCGTTAGGGCTCGTCATAAAATTTTGTCACGTTTCAATTTTCGCAGCCCTGTTTTGTGATATTATTTTCGACCCTATTTAAAATGTTTAAACGTGAATTTATCAATGGATAATGTTCTCCATTAAACAAGGAAAATGCGGAATTTTAGTTTTCATAATTTGGATTCCGTTTGCTCAAGATATGATCGTTTTAATGACCATATGTCCACCATTTCGGAGATGGCGGTTAGAGACGTAATTAAGATGTTAATTACTATTTTAAAAAGCTTGGAATTGTGTGTTAATCACATGATTTCAGTTTTAAATCAAATTATCAATCTCTTGAAATTGATTTTGCTGAATTTGGATTTAAATGAAAGAGATATGCTAATTTTAATTGGTGATGGTCACTGTTGAAAATTATATACTCAACAATGAACCTTGTGATTATCATTTAAGAATCTTGTGAAATAAATGGTTAATTTCTTGAAATAATTATGGATAATATTTGGGAAATATTACAACAATAATTGTTCCCTTAAATGACATTGCCTCAACTAATGAATGATTAGATTAGATCTAGATCACCAATTGGTTACTTGATACACTTTCATCAAACTTGTTACTTGAATGGGTTATGGGAATTTGTCTACCAAATTTTCTTATAATCAAAATGGTTTTGATTATTACTATATGGTATAATTTCGGTTGAAAAACCAATGATCATCTAAGTACAAAGTGATTGACTCGGCATTATTTTTTCCCAAGGCGGATATGGTGCCTAGTCAGGGAGCATTGGGGTAGCAGATTGCACCATGTGTGGTCTGTCCCACTCCCGTCGGTACTGACCATGACAACAGGTAGGGAACGAATGATGCCTGAGAGATCATGATGTATTTTCTAATTATTAAAATTCGAATAATATGTACTTTGAGACAATACCACTAATTCAAGTAACAATCAAGTTTGATGATTGAATTGGATTGATAATTGATTTAATGAGATTAAATTAATTATATCCAATTGAAACACTCTATTATGAATAGATGTGTATTTCCTTTGGAAGAATTAATTGCATGAATGTGATTCGTGATAATTAATTGAATTTGAATAAGAGGTAGAGGATCAAATAAGTGACATCCATTGTCTCACGTCAAGGCGAAGGCTTCCATTGCCATGTATTGTATGTAGGAGACGCCTATCCGTAGTGGCAGCTCCTGCATACAAGCGCATCTTGATCAGGCTCTTTACTTCTCGAAGAGTAAGGCCGTATGCGTAGTGACCCCAGTGTCGGTTCCTCGTGTTATTGGGGCGATATTGGATTGCGCATAGCGAGTATTATTCATGTTGATGGTTGATTCAATTAGCAACGAGTCAAAATCATTTTAGGGGTGGTGGGATCGGGTGTTAAAGACAAAATTGGAAAATGCAAGTTGGACTTGCAAGGTGGAATGAGTTCCCGCTTCTTTTTATCTAAGTTACAGTTTCTCATATTATTGGGATGTAACAAGGATAAGAAAGAAGATCCCAGATCTTGCTGGAGATATAGCGGTAAGTATATCTCTTACTTTGAAAGTGATTAAGGGAATGGACTTTCAAAAGTCGACAAGGCAAGAGTAATTTGATAAAAAAAAATCCTTAATCAAAGAATGTAATCATATATATAATTCTTTATGTGTTCTAATATAGAGTGCATTCTTAATTTCAAACAATGAAGTCCATGAACCCTCTCAGCAGACTTCTGGAGGTCAACCAGTTGGCCGGACCAAATTTATTCGGATTGGATTCGTAATTTGGAACTTGTTCTCTCTGTTGAGCGCATAAGTTATGTTCTCACAGAGGACAAGCATGAAAGCCCTAAGACAAAGGAAGAAAATTGACGTAAACTGCACCCAGCATTATAATATTATGAAAGAACTCATTCGTTGAAGGATGCAGGAAGGGACTTCAGTCCGAGAGCATGTACTCAAAATGTTTGGGTACTTGTCTGAGCTGGAGACCCTTGGGGCAAATATGGATGCAGATATGCAAGCTGACTTCATTCTGCTATCTTTGCCCAAGTCTTTCAATAATTTTGTGGTTTCATTCCACATGAACAAGTTGGACTTGACTAACGCTGGGCGTCTTGCTGCATTAAAGTCTACGGAAGATGCAATGAAGAAAGATGGTCCTTCTGGCAGTTGAATAGTTGCACAGGTCAAAGGGAAGCGCAGTCGGAAGCATGGTTCTCCGAAGGGCCCAGCCCAAAAGAGAAAGAAGAAGAATCAAGGAGTTGGCTCATCTTCTAGTGCTTCCACACTGATGACATCGGAAAAGACCGATGTCTGTCACCACTGCAAGAAGCTGGGGCATTGGAAGCCTAACTATCCAGACTGCCTGAAGTCAATTGACAAAGGTAAAGCCCCAGCATGTATGAAATGTACTTTCATCATTGAAACTAGTTTTCTCGTTGGACGAGAAGGTAGTTGGGTAGTAGATTCTGGTTCTATGTTCATGTATGCAATTTGTTGCATCTGTTTTAGGAAACTAGGAATCTTAATGAAGGGGAAATAGTCATCTAGATGGGATATGATGCAACTGTTGCAGCAGTCGTCGTCGGGACCTGTAGACTAGCATTACCTAGTGGGAGAGTCCTCATACTTAAAGAGTGTCTTTATGTTCCAGATGTTAGAAGGAACCTTATATATGTATCTAAGCTTGTTAGAAATGGATATTTGTTCCTATTCTGTAATAAACTTGTCATAAGTCGTTATGATAAATATATTGCGGATGGTGTTCTGATTTCTGGTGGACTCTATGAATTACGCATTGATGAATATGTCATGAATGTTACTACCACTAATAAAAACCCTAAAAGGACGAGGGAGGATGATTCCACTGTGATTTGGCATCAAAGGCTTGGTCATTTATCTGTTGATAGGATCAATAGATTGAAAAAGGATGGACCCTTAGATTTTCCACCTCCAATCTTTACCTGCCTGCGAACATTGTGTTTGAGGTAAAATGATCAAGATGCCTTTCCGTAACAAGGTTACAAGATGAAAGGGTATTCTTGACCTAATACATACTGATGTATGTGGTCCCTTCAGTACCACGAAATGGATTTCGATATTAGTTGACGTTTATCGATGACCATTCACGATATGGATTTATCTTCCTATTACATCATAAATCTGAAACCTTTGAAAAGTTCAAAGAGTTCAAGGCTTTGGTTGATAAACAAATAGATAGGAAGATTAAACGGATTCGATCTGACTGAGGTGGTGAGTACCTCTCAGATGAATTCAATGAATACCTTAAAGAGAATGGAATTGTCTCCAATCTCACTCCTCCTGGAACTCCCCAACTTAATGGTGTTGCTGAAAGACGCAATAGGACTATCATGGACATGGTCCGTTCATTGATGAGTAAATCACATTTACCTCTTATCTGGGGATATGCAGTAGAGACTGCAATATATATTCTGAATAAGATTCCTAGCAAGTCTGTACCTAAAACTCTTCACGAGCTTTGGTATGATACCAAACCTAGTGTAAGACACTTAAGGATTTGGGGTTGCTTGGTCCATGCTAAGAACGTGGACGCAAGTAAGCTAGAATCTCGCACTAGAGAGTGCTACTTCATTGGGTATGTTAGAGATGGTATTGGATACCAGCTCTATGACCCTGAGACTCAAAAGGTATTTATCTCTAGAGATGTAAATTTTCTGGAAGATGACTTCTTCAAGAGCCAAGATAAAGATGAAGTAAAGGAACTCATTGAATACCCTAAGGATACTGAGATCCCTGAACCAGAAACTGAAGAAGTAAATGAAGATGAAACGCATGTACCTCTTCGAAGGAGTTTGAGAGTGGTTGCACCACCTGAAAGGTATGAATTCCATGTGTCAGCTGAAACTGACAATGATCCAACTTTTTTTGATGAAGCACTTGCGGATCAAGACATGGATAGATGGATGCTAACAATGAAGTCAGAAATTGACTCCATGCATGAGAATGGTGTATGGTCCCTAGAGGATCCACCTAAAGGGGAAAAACCCATTGGGTGTAAATGGATCTTCAAGAGAAAAAAGGGACCTGATGGGAAGGTAGAGACTTCAAAGCACGGCTCGTAGACAAGGGTTACACACAGAGAGAAGGCATCGATTACGATGAGACGTTCTCTCCTGTGGCTATGCTTAAGTCCATCAAAGCACTGCTAGCTATAGATGCATATCTTGAATACGACATCTGGAAGATGGACGTCAAGATGGCTTTCCTCAATGGATACCTCGAGGATATCTATATAGAGCAGCCCTAGGGCTTCATAACAAAGGAAGGAAAAGTATGCAAGTTAAAGAAATCCATCTATGGACTCAAACAAGCTTCTCATAGCTGGAACATCAGATTTTATGAAACCATAAAGAGTTATGATTTTATTCAGAATCCCGATGAGCTTTGTGTGTGCAAGAAGCTTAGTGGGAGCACCATTGTGTTCGTCGTGCTTTACGTAGATGATATCCTTATCATTGGGAATGATACAGGAATAATGAACAATGTTAAGATTTGTCTATCCCATACCTTCGAGATGAAAGATCTTGGAGAAGCCTCTTATATCTTGGGTCTGAAGCTGTTCAAAAACAAGGAAAAGAGGATTTTGGGATTGTCACGACACGGGTACATTAATAAGATCTTAGAACGGTTCCATATGGAGAATTCCAAGAAAGGCTTCCTTCCTTTGAGACATGGTATCCATCTGTCTAAAGTAATGGCTCCTCAAACTGTTGAGGATAAGAAAGCCATAGCTGGATGCCCTTACGCTTCAGTTGTGGGAAGTCTAATGTACGCCATGATGTGCACAAGGCCGGATATCTACCATGCAGTGGGAGTGGTAAGTTGTTATCAATCCTGCTATGGAGGACAACACTGGAATGCAGTAAAGAACAAATTTAAATATCTAAGACGGATGCAAGATTATATCTTCGTCTATGGAGATGGCGATCTCCAGGTCTTAGGATATACAGATTCTGACTTCTAGTCTGATATTGATGATCGAAAGTTGACATCAGGGTTAGTGTTCTTGTTGAACAGTGGTGATGTGAGCTGAAGAAGCAAGAAGCAGGACACTACAGCAGATTCAACAACAGAAGCCGAATACATAGTCGCATCGGATGCTGCGAAGGAGGCGGTGTGGTTGTGCAAGTTCATACTGGAACTTGGCGTAGTTTCCTCAAATACTCCCATCTCATTTCTCTGTGATAACACGAGAACCATTGTTTAGGTGAAGGAACCCATGTGGCATCAAAAGAGCAAGCACGTGGAAAGGAAATACCACATCATTCAGGAGATTCAAAAGTGTGCTGACATTGTCATCACCAAGGTGGCCTCTGCCGACAACGTTGTTGACCCTCTTACCAAACCTATGACACAGAAGGTTTTCGACCGGCATGTAATGAGTATGGGTTTAAGGATTGTACCTCAATGGTTCTGAGGGCTAGTGGGAGATCGTTAGCCATGTGAGCCCAGGGCGAACCATTCCTACAATAAATGTTATTGTAATGTTTGATATATCAATAAAAGTTATTGGTTTATTTCACTCCCTGTCTGAAATTAAGTGAATGAATGCACTATAAGGTTCCTCTGTACAAATAGAGTTATGTACCATGGTTGTCTTGATATCATAAAGCCGTTAATTCAATTGTTGAATCATAGAGGTTGAAGCTTGGATGAATATCTAAAGAGTTAGATTGAGGACTCATCAAGTACCGTCAAATGATGTGATCTCCAGCATGAGTGGGAGATGGAAATCCTATCTCTAAAGGTTGATATCTGACCGACCTCTTAATGCAGGTCCTCTGCATGGGAATAGATATTCGGAGGTGTCAGATAAGTTAGGTCAAAGAGTTGACTTAACGAGATCGAGATAACTACAGACCTATGTCATATGCTGTCATGATGTAGGCATGCATCCTCTGACCTGAGACAGATGTGTTGCTATATGTCTGAGTATGTACATTTGATAGACCAATAGGTTGATGGCCTAATCAAGGTCTATATACCGGCGAGCTGGTGTGCATGCAAGGGCATATGATTGATACGATCTCTCAAAGGGATCATATAGGTTCACTATCGAACCGGAAGACATGAGCTCACTCATGAGGTATCGGGATGTATTAAATTCCATGCATGGTCGTCTTACTTTGGAAGCTTGATAGAATTTATAGGTATGATATACGCTTTTGGAAAGCATATGATTGATATCAAATCCCAATGACTAAATAAGAATCTTAATGATAAAACCCTGAAGAAGACAATCTAAAGTGATCTTTGACTTCAGGTTTATTCTATGTCTTCCAGTAAGCAGGATGTACAGGTATTGGGAGTACCTGAGGGTGATGTGATCATAAATGATTGTATAACCATGACGCTTCCATTCCGAGGGAGTGATGAAACAGGTCTGAATTTTAGTGACTCCTCTCATTGGAGAGACATAATCTAATCTTGGTCCAAGGGTTGAACATTGGTCTGAATGAGATTCAGATGCAATGAGAAGATTAGATCTACGGACTTGATTTAATCAAGCATCTGTGAGAGGTCCCTGAGATCTGGATTTGAGATATGATCTCAATATCCAAGTCACTATACATGGAACGTACAATCGCCATATCCTTATCTTCAAGTATCTTTGGAGAAAGAACACTATTCTTGAAGGAGTTCAAGAATAATTCCTTTGATGAATTATGTATCCAAGCAACAGGATATTGAAGATTAAATGAGATTTAATTATCAAGAATAATATGAATGAGATTCATATTATGAGAATGATTATCCTAGATAATAAATGAGATTTAATTATCAAGTATACGCAAAATGTGGATAGTACTATCTATGCTATCCATAATATCAATGTATATTATAAATATGATTTATAATATATTAGAGAGAGCTCATTTGTAAATAATATTTACTAATTGGTTATTAATGTGAATTGGATTCACATTGTGCAATTAATTGGAAATGCAATTTAAATTTTATTTGGGTTGTGAATGTGATTCACATTTTTTTCAATGGCATGATTGAAATATTTGCTAATTAATTTGGAATTAATTTAGTGAATATATTTGAAATATTGTTGCAAATAATTAAAAGATAATGGGATTTTATCTCATAAAATAAAGAAGATAAAAACTCACCTATTGGAGAGGTGGCGTCACCCATGAATTATTCAAAGGTGACGCCCCATCTTTTTAGGAGGAGGTTTTTATCCTCTTTATTATCTTGTATTGATTAATTTTATTAAGTTAAATTATGTTGATGACAATGCAACATGTATTTAATTTAATATAGATTAATAAGTTGTTGCTTTATTAAACAACAATGATCATGGCCATTTGTTAAAAACACAAATCAATCTAACCGTTGATTTTGTGTATCACATGGATTGTGATCCATGGGCTCCCAAACTACTATATAAGAAAGGGCAACCCTAGCCCTTCAAATACACGTCTAATCTCTCTCTCTCTCTCTCCTCATTCTCACGTCCCATCTCTCTCTTTCTCTAAGTGTGGCCATCAACCTTGAGTATTGAGAGAATTGCAGTCGTCGCTACGCTGCCTTGCCGTCGCCTTGATTGCTCGTGGATCTCCGTCTTCCTTGGTGCTTCTAGGACAAGTAGAAGACGTTAGATTTCATTGGACGAGATCAAGAGATTCATCGCTTGGATCATCATCTTGTATTGCGGGAAGCACGCGTCTCATCATCGCGCCCGTAAGTGCCTTCTTTGTGGATCGAACTTGAGTCAGGAGGATCTCTTACTTAAGAGATCAAGTGATCGCAACCACGCTTCAAGAGGTATTTCTAATAATCTGTGGTTAGATGAAACGAACCAAGAAATGTTCCAAGATCATGTGGTTTCATCATATGATTTAAAATTTTAAAATTCTGTTGCACCAAGCAACTAGTACGACTAATCGCTCCAATCGCATTTGATGCGATCCTCACGCTTCTGTGATGCACTTAAGGATTTCCCGTATCCTTCAGCACCACCAATTCTAGCGGGGGAATTTGTAATCTACTCTTATTTCAAAACGTGAAAACCACCATTGAGAGCTTGTAGGTCCAAAGATCAAACCATTATTAGCTTGCCAACATTGACATCTCCACGATAAAGAGGAACATGCCAACTCCAAGGCATACAAAATACATCACACCTCTTTTCTGGTAGGAGGCAAGTATTTCTCTACTTCTTCTCTTCTTTCCTTTTGTTGAAAGATGTAGAGAAGTTCTAAGAGCTTGGGTGTTGCCTTAATCTTCTTGCTTTTCGTGAGCACCACTTCAGCAGCGTGAGTGTTAACAACATACGCATCAGGAGGAGGTGGTGGAGGAGGTGGCGGTGGAGGTACTGGAGGTGGATCTGGGTTCGGATCGAGCTCCGCTTATGGCTTCGGATTCAGAAATGGTGGAGGTAGAGAAGGTGGTGGTGGTGGAGGAGGCGGGGGAGGTGGCGACGGTTCTGGAAATGGTACATGAGCCGGATCAGGATACGGCTCTGGGTATGGCTCCGGTTCTGGATAAAGTTTCGGAAAGGGAAGGGGTGGATCATGAGGTGGTGGAGGGGGTGGCAGTGGAGGCAGGGGTGCGGCTTCTGGATATGGTTCCGGATCTGGCTATGGTTTTGGAAAGGGTAGTGGTTTTGTTGGAGCTAAAGGCGGTGGGGTGGGGGTGGTGGAGGAGGAGGAGGTGGTGGTGGAGGTGGTGTAGGTGGCGGTCCTAGATCCAGGTATGGATCAGGTTTTGGTGGAGAATTCGATGGTGGGAAGGGTGTAGGTGGAGGCGGAGGCGGTGGCGGTGGAGGTGGAGGGGATGGTGCGGGCACAGGAAGTGGCTTAGGGCATGGCTCTGGTTCTGGATACGATTTTGGGAAGGGAAGAGGTGGCGGAGGAGGTGGTGGAGGGGGTGGTGGAGGGGGTGGTGGTGGAGGCAGGGGTGTGTCTTTTGGAAATGGTTCTGGATCTGGTTTCGGATTCGGAAAGGGAAGTGGTTTTGGTGGAGCTAAAGGTGGTGGGGGTGGAGGTGGTGGTGGAGTAGGAGGAGGTGGTGTTGGTCTAGGTGGTGGTCAGGGATCCGAGTATGGAGCTGGTTTGGGGGGAGGATTCAACGGTAGTAAGGGCGTCGGTGGAGGACGTGGTGGCGGTGGAGGAGGTGGTGGAGGCAGGTCTAGTGGCTCGAGTCAAGGCTTAGGATCTGAATTTAGCTCAGGAGCTGGGTACGGTAAATTAGGCGACGGAGGTGGCGGTGGTGGCGGCGGCGATGGTGGCGGCGGCTCAACTGTCGGAAATGTTTCGAGCTTCGGATATGGATCTGGTTTCGGATATGGTCACATGAAGTAGACTACTCGTGCATAATCGTCATCTATGTGAGAACGTAATGAAGTCCTTCTTCTGTTAATAAGAGTGGTCATAAATCCCACTTGTTTCTAATAATTTTATGTATATCAGAATAAATATATGGAAGAATCGATTTTATCTAGTAAAGTGGAGCTACGCGTTGGATAGAAACAAGTACTAGCAAATCATCACTCGACAATGCATAATCGTGGTTGGCTTGTCATTCTTCACAATTCGAGGTGCTCATTTACCACCCTCATCATGGGTTTGTGCGTTGTGTCTCAACTATTACTTATTATGGTCTCGTGGCTAAAAATTCTTGGGAATATATCCTTTGTGGATGATTCAAGTCTATCACTTTATTTACTTCCTATCTATACAACCAAATTGTGCATGATCAAGATATACTCGGATGATGAATTAGAATTACGGATTGTGATTCTCAATCATTGGCAAAGACCATGGGTTGAATGCTTCCGATCATTTTATCGTAAATTTAATGTCTTGTAAACTCTTGAATCCCTCCTATATTTGGTGAAGTGATCGATGTTGTGGGCATACCTAGCTTTGAATAAACATTGCGATCTTCACATCTCCATTGAAAACTTTTCAAGGGCTTGCAACCCGAGCCACTATCTGTAAAGACATGATGGTGAACATAATGACACACTAATTGTTACATCTTTTACCTGCTTGCAGAGTGCTGGCTTGTGTTTTTGAATTCATATATACTGATGGCACATTTCTTAATATATATATCATACAATTGCAGCTTACGGATAAAGAGGAACGTCCTTATAAAAAGAAATATATTATTATCTATATCTCCATATGTAGTAATGATGAACATATCTTGATCTGAAAATCCTTCATAAAACTATTGCAAATATCATCTTATCGTTGATTCCAGCGATTCATCGATATTTCCGACACCCGTTTAGAGTTTTAGGAGGTCCTCAATTTATTAAAGAATATGGTGGACTAAAGCCTAATTGGTTTATGAATAGAGGGTATAAATCATCATTATGTGCGTAATAATTGTCTGGTTATGTCCATGCTAAGATCAAAAGAAAGTGAAACACTATCCATATATTTAATGCATTTGATGAGAGGAGGCCGCAGGGCATGATTTATAATTAGTTGGCTTTCAATCTAAAGAAAGCATATATAGTTATTTACATATCAGTATCGAAGCTTGCTTCGTGCAACTTCGATAATATTTGATGTTGTGCAGTTCCGACGTGATCGGTCATGCTAAAATTGTTATCTAGTTTTTATTTAATTCATGTGAAGCTTCGAGATGTTGCCAACTATTGTTTTTAATCTCATAAACAAAAATAAGGGAGGCGATCATATAAGGACGTTGTTTTCAAACTTATTTTTTCCTTTCAATTAGCGAAAGCAAAAACTACATGATCCTTAGAAACCTAAATAGGCGGAACTAGAACATCATAGCACCATCATCTGAAAAAACTCGACTCTAATCCATACCTCAAAGGGATATATAAAGAGAATTTGAAGTCTCTAAAGCTCAGGAACAAGTGGAGAAGAACCAATGGTTGTTTTGCAAAAATCGTCAAGTCAGACGATTTACATAGTTTTTATATTTGCTAGAAATCGGTTTTATAGATTTTGTGTTTTCTCAACCTATACGTAAAAATAAGCCAAAAGCATATACCATTCGTGCTCCTCGTTCGTTCCCTCATGTGGGTCGTTGGATCATATGATCCAACAGTCCTGGCATTGTCTTCCTCCAAATGCCTCCCGCTCTATCGTTACCCCTCGCTCCACCTCCCCCTGTCCATTTTAGCTCTGCCATCACTACATCTCTCCACTCCCTAACGTCCCCCGCACATAGTTCTCTCATCCGACATCCTCGCCAACACATCAATGTCCCCTGTCATAACTCCATGCATCTACGTTGGTCGTTGCAAAACACATAGCCACCACCAGCAATGGTTGAGCTCCTACGCCTATTAAATGCCCCCTCTGCCTCCTGTACACCTTGTCCACCACTTCACGAAGCTCCCTCCTAGCTGTCTTCCCCTCCTCATGACAGAAGGAGGTGAAATTGGCAAGCGACTATGGGTTGAGCTTCAGGTATTGACCCTCAGACAACCCAGCCGAGTAACAATGGTCCCGCCATCGATGAGCACCAAGGATGGGTCTCCCTCGTCATGCGACAACCATGAGGTTCCTTGGACCTCAGCACAGACCAATTCCTCTGCCCAATGATCATCCCAAATCTTCAGTTACTTCTTCCTTATTTTTCCTTAAGTTTTCTCCCTTTCATCCCATCGCACCCAACACATCCCACCTCCATTTGATCACCTACGAAGCTCCACCGTCCATCCCTCATTCATGCATATCACCTCGCTCACTCTCTCTCTCTCTCTCTATGTGTGTGTGTGTGTTTGTCAAAACCCCCATCCAGGTCGTCACAGCGGAGAAACCCACTGAGTTGCCACCTTCTTCACCTCTGCCGGATCCCATCTCTCTCTACTCACACGCATATAACCACTTACTTCGGCTATTCGCACATAACTCTTTGCAGGTCAGATATTCTTTAGTGGTCAGAGTTCTATCACTGGCTTCGTTCAAGAGCAGGATCTCCGACGAGGGCCCATTGCTGGCTTCTTCCTAGACCTCCCACGCCTTCTCCATCGTTGCATTTTCATCGCCAACCTTCCAGGCAGCTTCATGGAGTTCTAGCATACATGGTGGAAGGAGGCAGAGCTCAGGACCTTCGTTGAGTGTAGCCTTCTCCTGTGAGAGGGGGGCGAAGCATGAATAGCAGTTAATGTTCGATCGATTCGATCGGAAGGTCCAAATGAAGCCCTGAGCCTCCAAGCCTACCCAACAGGCTCGGGTGACCAAACCGCCTCTCGAACTACCTACAGGTGCCACATTTCGCCCTATCTTCGTCGCCTCACGAACAATGCCCCATGCATCTACTTGCACATGAGGGTTGGTTCATTTGCAAAGGAACCCCTGGCCGCCTTCATAACTGCAGAAAAGTCTCTATGCGTGTGCCTCATGTGCGCATCTGGGGTAAATTACATAGAGGCCCCCACCGATTTTCAATAATTACAAAGAGGCCCTGCACACATAGAGATTACATAGGGGCCCCTCCGAGTTTTGATTATTTGCAATATGTATCTTTATTTTTCCATGCATTGTTATTACATTTATGCTCATAGAACTATTTTCTTCGTATGTTGAGCATTTTAATTCCAAATTGCATAATTTTAGTTTCATTTTGAAGCTTATTTTGTTCTATATTTAATGGCATAATTTAATCCTTGATTTGGCACCTAATTAATGGAGCAAATTTTTGATGATCTATAGAGCATCTTACTCTTTGATTTAAATATCATTCATCACCGTTAATGCTAAATTCGACTCTGAAATCGATCTACATTTTCTTGCTTGATTATTTGACTAGTTCACGACATATTTATATATTATTTCTCTGTTAGCATATCATTGCACACTATGTTCATTGCATCTCATTTAATTGCATTTAAAAATCAAATAAACATTGCATGCATCACTTGTCTTTGCATTATTTTGTTTGCATTGCATATCACTATGCATGAAGACCTAGGACTAGAAAATACTCATTCACTAATTAAATAATAATTTTTAATAAATATATTTAGCATCCCATGTCCATGTATTCAATCTTTGTAACATCCCAGGCTTAGGTCCCCAGTCTGTTATCGAGGAAAATTGGCCCTGACAACTTGTTGGGTTTGAGCCCAAATAATTCCGTTGACAACCGCCCAAAATGCCTAAGCCCAAGTTGTCAAGTAGTAATCCCCATCACTTATAAACCACACCCATACTTTGTGAGTTTTAGATGTGACACTATATTCTAGGGGTATGGGAGTCACATCCATCATTTTATGATTACCGACGTGAAGCACCGGTGGCACCTTCGCCTCCACGCCATCGCACCGCGTGCAAGCCACCCAACCCTTGTGCGAGCCGCGTCGTCGAAGAAGCTTCACCGTCGACCATCGTTTTTTCGCCATAGAAGCCAGTCGCGCTCCTGATCTTCCTGTGCAGGTCGTCAGATCTTCCCCTCCGCCAACCTCGACGATCGCTAATCCTTGCGCGAAGGAGCACCTTCACATGCTCAACAACCACTGGCCGCTCGTGCGTCTGCTGCTCATCCATCCATACGTCGTCGTCGCCTCCTCTTTGTCTTGGATAGGAAGGGACGACGTCCCCCTTTAATTTCAACGAATAATCCCTATTTTGGAGGGATCAAACCTATCCCTCAATTAATATGATGTTAATTACATACTATATTTAGATAATGTAAAAAGACCAAAATGGGTTTTTGCTTGATTTATAAATAAAATTAACATGCCATTAATACCTACCATACGATTAATTATGAATGGTTGAGATTGATGGCCTTCCTTATGGATGGAAGGACCATGTCTCATTTGAAAGATATCCTCTCTATATATGTGTGTGTGTGTGTGTGTGTGTGTGTGTCTTTCAAATGAGATATGGTTCTTCCATCTCTAAGGAAGGTCAGCGATCATGTGCATCTATAATTAATTAGATGGTTGTTATTAAAGACATGCTAATATTATTATCTAATTAATTAAAAATCCATTTATCTCTCTCCTGCTCTTTCCAAAAATCCCATAAACATACCTAAAATATCGCATTAATCTCTTTCATAATCCCACAAGCATGACAGCAGCTCATGAGAGGAGGTGATGGTGATGGGGCTCCGGAGGCTCGTGTAGGGACATAGCTTCTCTAGGCGGGCGGAGGTCCTGACGGAGCGCGCGGAGATGGTCGATGGCTTAGTGCAGGATGGGGAGCGATGGGGGTCCTGCTCTCTTGACGGTCCAGTGGTCGGCCCGAGGTGGAGGAACATGCGGTGTAGATGGTTCTGTGGAGGGGTCAGATGTTGCGTCGAGCGGAGGAGGGATGTGCGAGCTCTAGGGAAGGCAATGCTCCTTCGCACGGGGAGACATACGCCTCCGAACCGCTTCGAGAAGCATCGGTGGCGGATCGGACGGATGGTTGAAGAGCTCCTCCAGGAAGGATGGTGATGGAGAGATGGCGGAGGTGTGTCTCTGCCCGAAGCTGTCTGCAAGGAGATCAATGCATGTGGAGATGGAGGAGGTGTGTCTATGCTTGGAGTTGCCTGCAAGGTGGAGATGGCGGACAATGAGGCCTCCCAAGCGGGTGTCGGCGGTGGATATGCTCTCCAGGAGCAGGATGGAGGGGCAAGCCACGGCGGATGCTGTGGGATATTGGAGGGCAATCGTTGGAGGTTGCACGCGACTGATGGTGACGACCTTTGGTGGACGGCGAGGGGAGTTGTAGCGCCTCGCGCAGATGGTCCAACCATTATGTTTTACATATCTCGTATGTCTTATACAATTTTGATGTTTATTATTACAATTTTGATTTGTATTGTATATTTTTATGTGTATTTTTACATATCAATTGGACGTGAATGAAACATGTAGTTTTTATGTGTATCATACATTTTAGATGTGCAATACATATTTTAGATGTGTATTATACATTTTAGATGTATATTGAACGCATTGAAACATGTATTATACATTTTTATAAAAAAATGATTACAAATTTCACATAAATAAAAAACATAAAAATAGCTAATGTATTGCTAATATGAATTGTATTCTACAAATAAACATACAAAATTTACAAAATGAATAATGAAATTTGAATGAACCACGGATTATACAAAAAACACACAATCGTTACAAAAGGAATCGCACATTATACGAAAAATGTGTAAGGATACAAACATTTGTCCCATGTTACGTCGTCTAGCATAAAACTGGACATTATTTAAATATGGTATTATGAAAAAATACCAAAATTAGATCTAACTACATTTAGTACTTCGAAAATATTAAATACTATCCGTAATTAATGCAAACCAAGATGACAAAAATACCCTTTTGAGCAAAAAATTGATCAAGTCGTTAGATTTGAATCTAGTGGTTATGATCGTTGGTCTTCCTTACCCATGGAAGGATCATGTCTCATTTGAAAGACCCATATATATCATTATAAATTTACCAGATTTTTATATTTAACATATACCTATATGTAATAGGTCTCAATACGAAGAATCAATGTTTAAAAAATATATTACATTTTATATAAATAATTGTAGAAATGCAATACGATCGCGTCAATATAAAAGTGACTTGAAAAAAATCACAAGGTTCGGGGAATAAAGGACAATAATAAAATAATAACATTTTATATTTTAATCTGAGAGTGTAGGACTTTTACCAAAAATTAATAATATTCATCGCAAAAGATTGAAGAAGCAATGGCACTATACGTAGATTAATACTCTCTTATCTTCTACATATTAAAAGTTTCTTACTTTCTTGTATTAAAATACTATCGCATGGTTAACTTTTTTATAGGGTCCCATCTATAGGTTCGATCCCAGAATAGATCCCGATCTTTAAATTGTAACGATTCGGGTCCCAAGACCATTTAGGAAATGGAAATTTGGGGTTCATGACGAATATGCCCTTGTTGGGAAGGGATTGGGGGTTGGCTTCCAGCTTTTAAACAAGGGCATACCCGTCATTAGCTCCAAAAAATTCCTTACATTAATGACCTTGGGACCAGAATCGTTACAATTTAAAGATCGGGACCCATTCTGAGATCGGACCCATATATGGGGACCCAAATTGTAATTTACTCTTTTTTATATTATAAATCATTGTGAAATTATGAAGAGAATGCTTTGAGTGAATTTTATATTTTAGTATAATGTTTTGATAGAAAAGTTATAGTTTCTAAAAAAATACAATTGATAAATTTTGTTATTCTAGCATTTGCATTGATCTATTTAGAAACGACGTGAATTTGAGTACATTTACATTGATCTATTTAGAAACGGTGTGAACTTGAGTATCTTTTATATATAATCTAGGAGTGCATTTTAATTGATCCATTTGGTCTATTAAAAACGATGGCTTCGTCTCTGGTGAAGGCTTTGGGTTAGTTGTATACCGAGTGTTTTTTGACCTTTGGGGTAATCAAAAACGTATGAGATAAGATAAGATCCTAGAGTTCGCTCTCCTGAATAATATGTATATATGGCTATTGGACGCGTAAATCTCGCTTAGAATAAGAGTGAAGATAAATTGTATTACATTCACGTAATATACACATTGCATTACATTCACGCATACTGCATTTAATTCCACTCATTGCATCGCACCACATTATCGTATATCACATTACTTTGAGTGCACTGAATCGAGTCAACTTGCATCTAAAAACTTCAAAACATCATTGACCTTTGGGACTTGACCGGGTAAAAAATACACTTTGCACGTAGAATTTTGATTGTAGCTTTATAACCGTGCCTACGACAATTTGACATAACTAACCAAAGGTAAAGAGTGTCATTTCAATGACATAACTAACCAAAGGTAAACAATTTTGATTGTAGCTTTATAACTTGTTGCCTGTCTCCCAACAGTTTCTTTGTAATCTTACAAAGGGGAAGAACTCGTAACCTGCACGGATTGCATTCGTAGGAAAACAATTCTGATCTTTCCATTTTCATCTTCTTCTTCTCCATTTCAAATAGGAGTGATTCCTCGATGATAATGAGGCTTGCCCCAATTTACAGCAGCGATAGGAGATAGAGGAGGATGAGTGTAGACTCTCGAACCTTGCTCGAGCATTAACGGTTTCATTGAGGCCTTTGTCATTGGCAGGAGGGGCATGCAGTCATTGGAACTAACCAAGCTTCATCTCTACGATAGTCATCCATTAAATTTTGGTTGCTAGGGTATATTGGGGTACCTTGACATTACTCCTAGCTCCAACCCTGCATTTCTGGGTTGGAACTACTTGTATTGACCCTACAATGTTTTTGGTTTAATGATTTTTAATCATATTCAAATACACATATTAACATAAAAAACATATTATGATCATTTAAAAAGTTAATATAACACGTACTCAATATCACATCATGTCACAATTATCATTTCAACCCTTCAAACAGCTACTATTTACAGGAAGATACCCAACTCGAACCTAACCCAACCTAGTAACCAAATAGACCCGGAAATTGATAATGTAACCCCGTGCTGGATTGGATATCACAGAAGGAAACCCTCGCACTTGGGCAACTTGCATCGAGAACCCTCGCACTTGGGCAACTTGCATCGAGAACTCTATCGTGTTTCCGAATTAGCCGGAAGGTCCCTCCAGAATCTGATGGAGACCATTTCTGAACATTATTTTACATTTAAGTCCTTAAACTTTGCACCATTTTCATTTATTCTTTCTATGGCTTGGATTTAATAGACCAAGCGTCCCATATTTTTAAAATATTTGCACAGCATCATTTATTTATTGTTACCTGGGTTTACTCAAAATAATAATAATAATAATATGGGTATATAATTTGAACATTAGGATTTCAAAAAAACGAAATAAACACCTCTCTTAAAAAACATATTGTTTCCAACCTTAAAAAAATCAATACTCAAAACACTTTAAAAAACTCATAAAAACATACAAAAATCATATTTATTTTTCCTAGATGTATATATTATTATTGTAAATTTTAGTTTTCATATATCGTTGGCTATTTCGAGTAAATCGAAAGCCTTAAAAATAAGGATGTTCGTGGTTGTCGAAAACCCATCCCGTTTGCACCTAACACGGTCCAAACCATGACACAGGATCAGACAGGATCAGCGGGTCGCTCCGCTCCATTTTAAGTTGTTATCCATTGGAGTGGATACCAATTGTTCGAAATGGATATTAGATTACCCTAAGTATATATGGATATTAAAGTAATATTACTATATATATGACAAAAAGAAAAGAAAACAATATATATATATATATATATAATTGATCAATATAATTTTGGATTTTTATCACTTGTGCCCCTCGAGATATCGCAATATCAGTTATGCCCCTATCTTTTTGGTAATATCAGTTGTGCCCCTCACTTCTTGCTATTTTATCACTTGTGCCCCTCGGGTTAGTGACCGTCCATTCACAGTGCAAACGAACGTTAACTTTGAGGACATAAACGAATTAATTTTTTAAAAAAAGTTATATGGTCATTTTACACCCTCTCCACATCCTCTTCTTCTTCCTCCTCTTCCCCATCCTCTTCCTCCTCCTCCAACCTCCACCTCCTCCCTCTCCGCCCCCGCCCCTGCCCCCGCCGCCCAGCTCCGCCCCGAGCACCCCGCACCTCCTCCAAGCCCGCCGCCCCAGCCCCTGCCCCGCACCGCTCAGCTCCGCCTCGAGCTCCCTGCACCTCCTCCCAGCCCCCGCCCCTGCCCCGCGCCGCCCAGCACCGCACCCCCTCCGAGCCCTGCATCTCCTCCCAGCCCGCCGCCCCTGCCCCTGCCCCTGCCCCCTCCCCTCCCCGGCGTCGCCCCCTACTCCCCCTCCCCCCGGGCCTCCCCCTCCTTCCGTCGCGGTCTGCCCCGAGCTCCTCCCTCGAGCTCCTCCTCCGCCCTTGATTTTATTTTGACCATGATACCATTCTTCACCACACCATGGTTTGAATAAACTATGGTTATTTTAATTTTTTGACGGTCAATCTGACGGAAGAGCACAACTGATGACGGAGCAAAAAGTGAGGGGCACAACTGATATTACTAAAAAAATAGGGACATAACTGATATTGTGATATCTCGAAGGGGCACAAGTGATAAAAACCCTATAATTTTTGTATACGTGTGGACTACTCTATTTAAATCATATGACTTATTTGGTATTAGATCTACAAATTACCTTCAAGTTCAACATGCATATAGATCAAATAAACAATATTAGCATGGCTATGGATGGAGTCCACAAAGAAAAGGAAGAAGAAGAAGGTGTATTACAGTTTGATTCTGGCAACAAGTAGATCTTTCATACTACTACAAGGAATGGTCCCCGTCGTATCCCTCCACGACGAGATCTTCTGCATCTAGACACATGCATCCTTTTTCTAATTTTAGTAAAATCAAATGTTATAAACATTTATATATTTTGGTTTTAAAATAAAGGGATTTTATCACTTGTGCCCCTTCGAGATATCGCAATATCAGTTATGCCCCCATCTTTTTTGTAATATTAGTTGTGCCCCTCACTTCTTTCTCCGTCATCAGTTGTGCACTTCAGTCAGATTGACCGTCAAAAAATTGAAATAACCATAGTTTACTCAAAACATGGTGTGGTTAACAGGGGTATTATGCTCAGAATAAAATCAAATGAGTAAGTGTGGGCTGGCGGCAGGGGCCGGGGGAGGTGTGTGGCTGCGGGAGGAGGTCGGCTTCACGACGTGGCTGCGGGTGGCGGTGCGGGGCAGGGGGAGCAGGGGGCGGCGCCGGGGAGGAGGTGCGAGGGGGAGGAGGTGCGGGGCTGGGAGGGGCCGCAGCCCAGGCGGGAGGGGGAGCAGGGGGCGGCGCCGGGGAGGGGAGGAGGTGCGAGGCTGGGAGGGGCCGCAGCCCAGGGGGGGAGGGGGAGCAGGGGGCGACGCCGGGGAGGGGAGGAGGTGGGGGGGGGGGGAGGTGCGGGGCTGGGAGGGGCCGCAGCCCAGGGGGAGGGGGAGCAGGGGGCGGCGCCGGGGAGAGGAGGAGGTGCGGGGCTGGGAGGGGCCGCAGCCCAGGGGGGAGGGGAGCAAGGGGGCAGCGCCGAGGAGGGGAGGAGGTGCGGGGGGAGAAGGTGTGGGGCTGGGAGGGGTACAACCCAGGGGGAGGGGGAGCAGGGGGCGGCGCCGGGGAGGGGAGGGGCGGCGGGCTGGGAGGAGGTGCGGGGGGGAGGAGGTGCGGCGCGGAGCTGGGCGGCGGGCTGGGAGGAGGTGCGGGGAGCTCGGGGCAGAGCTGGGCGACGCGGGGCAGGGGCGGGGGCGGAGAGGGAGGAGGAGGAGGTTGGAGGAGGAGGAAGAGGATGGGGAAGAGGAGGAAGAAGAAGAGGATGAGGAAGATGGTATAAAATGACCACATAACCTTTTTTTAAAAATTAATTCCGCTTATGTCCTCAAAGTTAACGTCTGTTTGCATTGTGAATGGACGGTCACTAACACGAGGGGCACAAGTGATAAAATAGCAAGAAGTGAGGGGCACAACTGATATTACCAAAAAGATAGGAGCATAACTGATATTGTGATATCTCGGAGGGGCACAAGTGATAAAATCCCTAAAATAAAACGATGATAGCGGTTAACTGCATCTAGTTATGGTTGCTTTTACACGAGAGACTTACGTGTTATTTCATCGTTAAAAGAAAATTAAATCTTGAAGTTAATTAGTTTAATTAGACTTTAAGCAGGACAACTCTATTATTATAAACTCGAGAATCTTAAATAAAAAATTGATTTATTTTTTTCAAGAAACTGTTTCATTTCCGTATGTATAGCATTACGCGATATAGGCAAATCGGTAGGTAATTTCGTACATAACTTCTTATATATTATTATAAAAATATAAGTTCTTAGATTTTATTATAACCACTGTGATTTACTTAAAATATTGGTTTTTACCGAGAGTAAAATGAGCCAATGCCTTAGTGATTTTATACAGACACTCGTTCAATCTCCGGACATTTTTTATCACAAC